>JANHGN010015923.1:75672-121485 GCA_024605025.1 Megaceryle maxima
CAGGTCCAACACATCACCCAGTCCTGGCTCCCAATAGCCCAGCTCAGGGATAAATAATAATAATACAGGGAGCCCATATGATGCTCGTTGGCTGTTTCTCCATCTGCATCCAGCCCTGTGGATGATCTTTGAAAACCAGTATAGACCCACTTCTAGTGAATCTGGCTTCCCCTTTCCTGGAGTGGAAATAAACACACATGATGATCAGGAGCACACAGCTATCTCCAGCAGACTGACAGTCCTGACTAGCAGAGGAGATACCCTCCCATGCAGGCAGCAAGACATGGGGAGATGCAAGCTCTGTGCAAATCCTCTCTCCCCTTCCTTGGCAACTTCATCTCTTGATCATTTCTGACAGCCCAAGTTTTGTCAGCCAGACGTATTTAAAAAAAAAAAAAAAAAGGAAAACCAGAGCAAGTCAAAGCAAGTTGGAGATGCAATTGGGGGAGGGGAGAGGGAATAAGAAGTAGGAGGGAAGGAAAGGTCCCTGGAGACAGCAGTGAATATGTAAACTTTCTCGATTTCCTCTGCCTACTCATACCTCTGTGTGTTAACAACTAGACAGACATCTTGTATATATTTGATAAATAAGCCTCTCCATTTATTCAGGGGAGTGAATTTGTAGCTATTATGATTCAAATGGCATGACAGGTTCTGGATCATTTTTTTGTTGGTGGTTTTTTTTTTTTTTTGCTATTGAGTTTATAAAAAAAAAGCAAACACCAAAAAACAACAACATCATGAAAATTGCAAAATTCAAAGCAATTTTCTTTGGCTGTGGATCCTCACAATGCAGAGATAGATAGATACAGTTAGATATAGACACACAAAACAACTACAAAAGCCAGTCCGAGTGCCTCTTCCCTCGAGACAGGAGGATGAGGGACGCAATAAATAATTTAGAAATTGCCACCATCACTTGATTCAGAGTGATGGATCTGGCATGTGTTACAACAAGGCACATGCTGTATTCATTACCCATTGAGCTACATTTTAATTTCTCCCTCATTAACCTTATCTGTGACTGGGGTTGTGCATCAAGTCAAATCCTTCGGATGTCAATCAATTCATTAGACGGTTGTTTAGTTTGTCATATGTGCTGTTATCGCTTATTAGACTGCCACGCCGATCAATCAATCAAAAGGCAGCGAGGAGCTGGCTGGAAGGGGACGTGCCACAGCGGGCAGGGATGCAGGCAGGGAGGACACCACAGAGGGAGTTGCCTGGAGCAGAGCCCACACCTCCGTAACGTGCATTAACATTTTGCAAAGCAGAAGGGGGAAAAATTCAAAGAAATTGAGAGAGTTCCCATTAAGTGCAGTCAAAAGCCACAGCTTTGTTTCAGATCATCGAAGCAGACTATAGGCACATAAAAATAATAATAAGGTTAGCGAAGTGTTTACTGTCAGGGGCTGAAAACTCAGTAGGAAGGACGTTGTACCACTCGCCCACTGGCACGGAAAGTCTCCCCACCTCAGCAATCCTGCCCCTGCTTCCGCCTGATACTTGCTTCCCATCGACATCCTCAAGTGTCCCCTGATGTTTCCAATCGATGGAGCATCAAAGAAAGGCTCTGGGCTGGCTGGATCTACATTCCCACCCGATCCCACCTTCTTGGCTTGGCCTATTTGAGCGTCATCACCGTGCACGGGAGAGAGGCTGGATTCAGGCTGGCACAGTCTGGGCAGGATGGAGATGCTGGGAGCACCACGCACCCTCCACCAGAGCCAGCCTCACTCCCTCTCATCCATTTATTCTGGTATTTATTCTGGTATTCATATCCTATGGAGGGAAAGAACGAGAGCCCTTGCACGAAGGCATGGCAACTTTAGATTCATTTCCTCAGCTATCAGCAAGCCCACGTGTGGGAATCCTCCGTGCCAGCCCAAAACCCCTCCATGGAGCACCCAGAACCACTTGACAGCCCAGCAAGGGGCTACGGGTGACGCTACATCCCTGCTACACTCCTTGCAGCCCAGCTCCCCACCAATATAATGCTGCCTTCTCACGACTCCTTCCTCTCCCCAGCGTGCAGCTGTGGGTGCTGGAGGTCTGAGCCCCACCACCAAAGTAAAATGCAATATTCCTGCCAACGGTCGCAGTCGGTGCTGCAGAAAAAGTTTTGGGTTTTTTTGGTGCAAGGTTTGGCTATGACTCTCTTGATTCTCTTTGCAGACTCCCAATCCAGGAAAGCCAACCACACTGCTTGTGTGAAACGGGGGAAAATAGTGGAAAATAGAGGAAAAATCTTTGCAGTTCCACTGAAAATAGTGGAAAGACAGAGCCTGCATGCAGCATCAATGATCACCAGAAAATACAGCCTTTTCCTGAAGAGTATTGGGGCATCTGTGGCTCCAGGTCCTGCAATATCAGCCAGGACTCCCCAGCTGCTGTGCTGAGCATCACCAGATGAAATCAGCACTTCAACCAGCTCTTGGGTGAAGCGAAGAGCCAGGGAGAGCCTAATTACCACCTTCTTCCTCATCAGCAACCTGAGACTGTGAAGCTGACCAGGTTCGGGCTGTATTTTCCACCAAACCTTTTAAAAATAGTGCCCAGCTGCTGCGGGAATCACTTCACTCCAGCATCCCACAACTCTGAAAGGCAAGCTGAGGTCAAACCTCCATGGGGAGGCTGAGAAAACACCTCAAGGGTTGCCTGACCTGCCATAACCACACGTGGGATGAAGAGGGTCACTCCACACACCACCGCAGAAGGCGTGTTTGTGGTGGGATTCACTGCAGAGAGCTTTCATTTCTCACCAGCAGAAATGTTTGCAGATGAGCAAAAGCTTCCAGAAGGCTCAGAGAAACATCCACATTTTTTAAGGGGCTCGTCTGAACCCATTAGCACATCCTAGTCGCTATCGGCTCCGAGGAACGACAGACTTTCACGCGTCTGCCGTGTCTGTCTGACTGCTCGGGGAGAAGGAAAAACCACCGGCGCACAGCCCCGAATCCCGCAGGCTGGAAGTTCGGTCTCCTTCGTGCACAATCTGTCCCCGGGGCTTCTCAGCTGTTTGCAGGAGGAGGCAGGGAGAGGGAAAGGAGCCAAGGCTCATCTCCCAGCCTTCCTCTTGGGCCGACGCCGGGAATCGTGCCGGGGTTTGCCAAAACACGCGAGCGCTGGAGCCGAGAGACGCCCACGTTCGCCGCGAGCCAGAGCCGGAGTCGTCGCGCACGCCGACGCCTTCTGTGCCTACAGCACCATGGGGACATGGCGAGGTTGCTTGAGGACAGAAAGGCTTCCCCAAACCTAGGAGGGAGGTGGCAGTCGAGGGACAGCATCTCCCTGCCAGCACCCGGGCAGAGCCCACCGCAGCTGCTGGGAAAAACTTGGGAGCTGCTGCAGAGCAGCGGTTAATTTGTAATCATGGAAACGGCCGGACCGGGTCAGTGGCTGTCAGTGGAGGAGCTGGGGAGTGCTGCTGGTTGTGATCTGTTCATTTTTTTTTCATTTCTTTTAAGGGGATTTCATTTTAAAAAGCTGCCTTGATAAGGAATTTACCAGGGCAAAAATGAGATTACACTGGAGCTCGGAGTAGCTAAAAGCAGCAGCATTGCTGGGGACTCGGAGGCTGCTGCTTATACTATCTCTCTATCATCACATATATCCTTCTATCTAATCTATCTAGCACCGTATATACCCTTTAGCTCACCAGCTCTCACAATCCTTGCCCTCTATCCATCATCCACCTATTCATCAACACCCATCCAGCTCTATCTACCCAGCCATCACTATAAATATCCCATCCATCCATCTCTCCCAATCTATCTCTCATCAGAGAGCCCCCTTCCCTACCTACCTTCATATATATCCACATATATATCTATACACACACCCCCTTGTCTGTCCATCTGTCATCAGCAGAGTGCTCACCTCCTCTCCCCCATCCCTCACCGCACGTATCCTTCTATCTGCCGGCCCATCCATCACAGCTGCTGGCTCACAGGGCCTGGGCTGCCTCTCTGCTCCATTTACCACCCGAGGGCACCAGATATTTAGCTGTGGATCACCAGATCCAGACCCTACTGAGTGCTGGGTCCACTTCTCCCACCGCCTGGGAGCCCCAGAGAGGGGATCAAGTGGGAAAGGCACTGGGAAAGGGGCTCTGAGCCATCTGCAGAGGCTCGTTGCTGGAGAGGATGAGGAGAGCTCACAGTGCAGAGCCCGCTGGGCTGGTCTCATCCTGCACATGCCACGGTTTCAAGTAAAACCCCAATCCTCAGGCCAGGGAAGATCATCAGTGCCACGCATCCTCCCCAGCCCCTTCGCAGTGCTCTGCCAAGTGCATGTACCACCCTGGCAGAGCCCAGCTCTCCAAAACCCCACGTTCTCTCCTCTCCAAATCAGCCGCTGACCAAACCACACCGTGACCTGCCCCTTGCCAGCTGCCAGGCTGGGCACAGCACCTCCACGCCGGAGCCAAATGTCGGCTTCGGCACAGGATGGTGGCGGGGGGCGACACGCTGCCGAGCGGCACCGAGGCGCAAAATTTGCCAGAGAGAAGAAAATGCGCAAGCGGTGCTTAAAAACTGAAAGCTGCTGCTTTAATTACGGGCTTTCTGCTTTATCACCAATAGCGTTTCTCACACATTCATCAGCAAACCTGGTAATAAATCAATCGCGGGTAGCCAGGAGCTGCAGTCTGGCTCCTTCCCTTTCTCTTCCCTGCTCCCTGCGAGCTCTCGCACCATTAGTATGCAGTCCGGCACTGCCAGTCTGTGCATTTCTCATCGGCTTTGGACTAGAGCTGGTATCAAGCGGATGCTCCCAGCACAGATTTCACACAGCCAGTTTTGGCTGTGGGGAAGGCAGGCGCTGGCAGAGGAGATGGAGGACGTGCCTGCGACTCTTCCGGGCACGTGCAGGGACCTGCCCACATGTCAGATGGGTATTTCTGCACCCACGGGGGTTTTGGAGAGGATATGGGGACGACGCAGGTGTGCAGGTTCCCTTTCTGTCTGCTGCTTGGTTTGTGCATAAAGATGTTTTACTGTGCCTTTGCCGTGCCCTTGCACTTGAGGTAACCACAGAAAGCAGGCTCTGCTACCTGCCCCATACCCAACAAAGCCACATTTGTAGTCCAGCTGGGACGGTGCAACAACCGGCTCAGGAGCTGCCAGGATTATCCCCGCACACACGAATTCCTGGAGGGGATATTGGGTCCCCCGAGTGCCATCACAACCCCCAGGCAAGGCAAAGAGCTCCCGTCCTAATTGCTGGTGGGACCGGAGCAGGATTCGGCACTGGGGATGGTGGACAAGGACAATGACCCTGGCTGGGGACTGCATGCACAGGCTGTTGAGCTCATGTTGCCTCCTCAACCTGCTGCTGTCCTCTGCAGCAAAACCGCCAGCTCGGGTGCCTGGATGCAAACGAAACAATCCTAAACCCTTCATTTCTCCACTCCCCTTCCACTTCACTGTCACCTCTTTGCACTTCCCAAATCTTCATTTCTCACCCCCCTTTATTTGAGGGCTTCTGAGCTCCACTCTCTATTAGCAGCAAGCCCTGGATGCTGGGTGGCAGAGGTCCTCCCCTCGCCGTTACCCGGCGCTTCCCGTCAACCATGCGAGCGCTGCACAGATGTGCACAGCAGCAGCCCAGATGTGCGCGGCTCATCGCCAGGCTGGCGGTGGAGAGGCAGCAGCCGTCTCCCCTCCGGCTCCACTGTTCCCATTCAGCAGTGACTCCCCCAGTCACCCGGCATCTGCTGGGCAAAACGAGGAGACGGGTTCCCTCCAATTCCTACTGGAGTGAGTGTGCAAATCAAATTGACCTTGAACACTAATTGGCCCTCTAATTAGCACTCTCAGCAGAGAAGCAAAGGACCTGGAGGAGAGTGTCTTTTCAGAGGAGGTGGCAGAGCCTTGGCTGGAGGAAAAGGAGCGGCCATGCCTCCACTCTGTGTGTTTCTGCGTGGCTGAGAGGGCACATCCACGTGTTTACCCATGAAAATTCCCTCCCTGAGGTTAACTGGGAGCTGGCGTGGGAAGCTGGGACCACGGTCCCAGGGAGAGCAACTTAAGGCGGAGGTGCCGCAGGATGCAGCCACTCCTTCTCATCCCCACAAAGTCCCACACCAGACCACGAGCATCTTTCCGAGATCTCTCCCAGCCCATTCCCTGTGGAGAGGTCAGCTCCAGCCCTCCCAGCACAGGGTTTGCATCTCTGGCACACACCAATTGTCTCACTCCATCTCTCGCCCTCCCACGCCAAGGCATATGTTTCCCTCCACTTATTCCCTCTTCTAGCCTGGTGTTAGGAGCTCTGGGCTTGACATTTTCACCTACCACTATTTACAGGAGGGCAGATCCAAGGAGCTGGCTGCAGGTGATTTTCCCTCACCACCAGCTCTACTCACATGGACACAGAGTCAGACACCTCACTGCAGACACCATTAATTCTGCAAATCCCCAAATCCCACCCTCCTGCCACACCTTGTCCTGGGAAAATGGAGACAAATGTGCTACAAGTGATAGCAGCCGCAGCCTCATGGCTGTTGGGTGGAGCAGGAGCCGCTCTACCCGATGAGCCCCAGGGATGGGGAAAGCCCCTGGGGTCAGATCCTGCCTGGTCCATGGGCAATTAGGGCAGGTGCTACACAAGGAGGAAGTAAGACCCTCTACAACATCGCTTCCCAGCTGCGGGCAACCAAGCCAGGGAAGAGCTGAGGCCACCCCTGCTTAGGGCCCAGCAGTGGAAGGACCTGAATTCAGGGCTGGTCCCACTCCCATGGGGGGTGAAGCCAAAGAGCAGCAGTTGCAAACCTAAGGCCAGGCTTTACATGGTTTCCTTCTGAAAATATCCAACTAACATGAAGTGAGTGCAGCCACCAGACTTCTGCTACAGCTAGAGCCAGGAGCTGCCACTGAACTTGGGTCGCAGCTCCATTTTGGAGCTGCTCCTGCAGAAGGGACACCTTGGCTTCCAGCTCCGGTGGCCATCACCACCCTCCGCTGCTCACGTGGAGGGTCAATAAAGAGGTGAAGTCGCGCCTCCAGCCACCAAGCTGCTGCTCTGCCCTGGCTGGCACAGCTCACCTTGAATCCTGACGGCACCAATAAATCCCATCTATCAGAGGTGATGTCCCAGAATAGGCATCATCATTAACCAGCAGCAGGGCTGAACTGGGCTGGGCAGGACTGGATGAGTTGGGCATCACCTCCAGCCTGCTCAGAGTCCAGACCAGCAGAGAAATGAGTCCCCAGTAAACCCCTCCTGGGTTTTACTTGCTGCGGAAGTGGGATGGGAGCTGTGCCATCCCAGTGAGCTCTCCTCCTCGCAGCGAGCGGGGCTGGCAGCGCACCCAGGGAGCTGGGCTGTGCCCTCACCAGCTGCTGCTTTCTGCACCTAGCTGCCTCCCTGACCAAAAGTGCTCTTTAATTATTTAATGTGTGCAAAATACCTCGAGACTCAGCACTGGAAGGCAGATGAACTGCACGGCCTAAAATTGGTCTTTTCCATCTCAAACTCCTTGCATTTTATCCTGGGATGAAAGGAGCTCTATTAGGCAAAGCATCAGTATTATTAGATTTCCTTGGAGCCCTAACAAACGGATATTAGATTATTACTGCAGATGCATTTCTAAGGCACTCATCACCAGAGTATCTGGGCATCAATTACAAAGATTTAGAGATAAAAAAAATGCTTCCCCCAGGAGAATGGGGTACAAAACCCCTTCTCTTTTTGCCTCCCTTCTCCATTTCTTCCAAATACGTTCTCCTCCCTCCCACTGCCTTCTGCAGAGCCAGAGCTGCTTACAAGGAAAGCTCAGAGGTTGATGGGCAACCCTTCAATCTTTGAAACATCTGAAGCAGCAAAAGCTTTTTGTAAAGACTGGCAGGAGTCAGCTGAAGAGATTTCAATGTGCAAATGGACACAAAAAGATGCAAGAGCGGGAATGAAACGCCAGATTTATTGTTCTAAGGACAAAGGATTTGCTATTAGACAAGATGACCCGATGGCCTGGCTCCAGCACCCACAGGTCACACCACACAGAAAACCAGTCTTGCTTTAGGGGTGAATGGGAAAAGCTGCGAGGTTTGGGTTTGACTGTGCTGATAAGGTCTCTGATAATTCCCCGCGTTACCGTTGCCATTATGCTAACCCCTCACAACTCCACGGGAATCGTGCTGGATATTGAACACACAAATCCACGGCTGGAAGCGTTTAAAGGCTGAAGAGAAAAGATCAAAGTTTGAGAGGGGAAAACAAGAGGAAGGGGCTTGGCCAGGTCTGCAGCAAGGACCAAGATGCTCCTCAGCCCTCGGGTGCCTGGGCGCAGTCAAGCCAGCGTGGGACCACACCACATCACCCCTGCCTAACCCAACCTTTCTTACCCTTCCAGCTTATCTTGCTTCCAAAAGACTAAACATCACGATGTTTACATGCTCTTGAATTTCAACAGCTAGTTCCAGAGCTTGAGATTTGGCCCAGTTTCAGAGCAAAGCATCAAAGCCATCCCTTTCTCTGGCAGCGTCAGGCCATGCCCCTTCTAACCCATAGGTAAATACTTCATGACTCCCCCCAGGAGATGCTTCCACAGCCCCTCTCGCTCTCCCTTTCTCACACAACAAGCTGCCAGAAGGTGCAAAGTCTGAACCAAATCTCCTAATTCTTTTTCCAGTAATTGCAGACCAGGCTCCCTTCCCCTGCACGGCTTCACTCTGCCTCTGCAAGCCAAGCTCAGCTGCTCGGCTCATCGCAAAGCACCTTCTGCATCACTGGTGGAGACAAAGCCGGCTGCTCCGGCAAGCCCAGCTTTGTGCATGGGCCAGACCGGCCGCCGCGCAGTGGGGAAAGCAGCTCTATTGCTGTAAAGAGCTTTCAGAAGCATCCTCTGCTTCTAGCCACAGGCAGGACTCCAACTTGGAGTCAGGACTCCCACTTGGAGCCAGGACCAGCAATCCCAGTTCTGCCCCCACCAAGGCCAGGAGCCTGACACGCGAGCCGCTGCTCAAAGCATGACATCTCGATGTATAGACGTATGCCTGTAGCTCTTCCATTGCTCAGATGCAAGCTCCAAGCAACACAGCTCTTGGCATCCAACTGCAATGGACCAGACGTCCCTCTGTGTGAAACCTGCCAGCCCTGGGAGCAGGGCCTCAGGGGTTATTAAACACTTTGCGGGATGACTGGGAAGGGCCAGTTCATCAGCAGGAAAAATCTGAACCAGAAATCCAAGAAAGCAAGCATTACTCCTGTCCCATCGCTGAGAGGTGCTGACAACAGCATCTAGCCAAGGGGCTAGCACAGGGGGACAGCTTGTCTGTGTGATGGGACCCAACACTGAGTGCCAGGTGCAGCCAAAGCTCAGACGCTGAAGATCAAAAGCCACCCCTACACCTCTTCCAGGTGATTTTACACAAGTTACAAAGTCAATGCATTCAGTTCTCTCTTGGGCAGACACTCAGCTTGACCTTGCACTGCTCTTCTAAGTGCAGCTCTGAAGGTACTTTCCAACCCCTGCAAGGGTCAGGCATCAGCAGCATTTCTGCTCATCTCCCAGATCCCTGCCGTGCTCCAGCCAGAGCCAGCGAACCTCACTGCTGAAGCCCCACAAAGCTGCAGGCCCCCTCCTGCCCCACGCACGAACCACCAGAGCATCTCCAGCACCACCCTCAATATCTGTGCTGAAGAGGAAAAGATATTCCAGCAAATCACCTGCCCTGCAATGGTTTATAATGAAGAGCAAGGAGGCCTCCCAAAGATTCAAAGACCTGTCCATTCCTCCTCTCCTCCATCTCAAGCATCTCTCCATGTTTCACGAGCAACCTCAGAAATCAATGCTCACTGAATCACAGTCAGTTCCTTTGCTTCATTTATTTTTTTTTTTCCCCAGCTCGAACTCAAAGATCCTTCCAGCCAAGGAGAGCTGGGGAAGAACCACCCAGCACTTCACAAGCACTGCAGGAAGCGCAAGACAACGCTGAGACACGGGCAGGGCATTGACCCTCCTTTCCAGCACGTTGCTTCAGGTGCCACCAGGCACAACCCAGCGCAAGTCAACAATCAGGAGATAGATGCCAGATCTGGGAGAAGAAAGGAGCCCTCTGCATACTGGTCACTGAGCAAGGGATTTCTGGGGTGTTTTTCTACATTTTTGCATCACCTGGGCTGCACTCGACGCACCAGCCCTGCTGCAATTCTCCCGTGGTGATGGCTTAAAGGAAAAAAACAGGCAGTTACCAAAAGTCCCCGGCAGCAAGGACAGAGGGGCACCAGGGCATATGTCCTGCTCTGATTTCTTCACTGGTGACATCCTTCCATCACCTTTGCTGTGATTAGCAGCCGCCTTTGGCCTGGCCGAGCATCCGATGCTTTGGGTCAAGGACCACATCTCTGAAACGAGGAGGCAGGACCGGCAGGTTCCCATCACGGCTCTGCCTGCAGCAACATCAGGCAAGTCACAGGAGCTCCTGCTTCTGCAGCAGAAACCAACTCCTTACACCACACCATTGAAAGGACTTGGACCCGCTGGGGCTTCTCCAAAACTACCACCAGCAGAGAAAAACCCTCCTGCAGCACCACAGCTCATTTTTTCACCGGCCAGGGCTCACCTCTACAAAGTTCATTGCAAAGCCAGCAGCGCCCGAGCAGAAGGCTCTCTGGAAAAGCCAATTCCCACAATCAAGAGCTGATGGGATTTCTACGTGGAAGGGGGCAGAGAGGGACAAGGGTGAGAGAACCCGGCGCGTCCCGGACGATCGCTCCGCCGGCGCTAACGGGCGGATAAAGAGCCGGTGCCGGCATCTGCTGAGAAATACCTTCCCCGCTCCACACTGAGAATTGCAATCTAATAATATCCCATCTGCGCCCCCCCCCCCCCCCCCAATCCCCCTCTTCCTCCCCCCCCCACCCAATTACCGAGCCTGACATTATCCGTCATCTTCCCTTTGTGTCGGCGAGAATCCAAACGCAGACGCCGGGAAATTAATAATAATTGTTGTGTCAAAAAGCGGGATGTAATCAGGATGTGGCGTGGAAGCTAATACAAACACAAACAAATGGTATTTATCCTCCCGAAAGATCCCTCCCCTCCCTTCCCTAAGGGCCGCCGATGATAATACTCGTGGAAGAGATGAATCAGTGCTAATATAGGGATTAGGAATAGATCCCAAACCCCAGCCCGGGCTGCAATCAAAAGGAGCGCTCTTAATTGAAATTAGAGCTGGGATTTCTGTGCCTCTGCAGAGATGGGTTAAGCCCATCGGGGCTAAACAGAAGGGAAAATAAAAATAGCATCTTTATTCGAGAGCAAGAAAGTGGGCAATGAGGAGAGAAAAAGAAAAAAAAAAAAAAAAAGATCCTTTCTGGCCTCAGCACACCTGGTTTTCACAGCCTTTGCTTTTGAGGCTGGGTTTTGTCCCAGCCCTGATTCCCGCAGGCAGGGCAGAGACGAGGCGCTCCCGCTTCCCACACGGGCACTTCTCCCCCTTTGCAGCTCGAGCTGCAGGTTCAGAAAGGATATTTCAAGATCAAAACGAGCCTCCCGTGCTCCAATGAAACCTGGGGCGAGCTGAGCTCTGGGTCCTGTTCCCTTATCCTTTCCTGTAACTTTTTATTGCTCTGCAAGTGAATCGTGCTCTTTGCCTGGATGCTCAGGCCAGCGAAGGGAAGTGCCCTCACTTTTATTCCTTTTAGTCGGCAGCCGAGGTGTGCGGGCGCAAAAGGCGACAGAGAGACCACCAGAAAATAAAAGGCACAACTGCAGCTTTTACTGCTGCTTCAACTCCCCCGTCCCTCTGTGCCCTGGGACCGATAGCCTAAGCAGGAGATAGACAACTTCATCTCCTGCTGGCTCACCCCACCAAGCAGCCCCCGAGCTAAGAACACCTGAACATCTGCCATTTCTTCAGAGGGGCTGAATTCTTCTTAAATCCCAGTCCCAGGCAAAAGGGACGCTTCAGAGCCAGGTATTTAACAGCAGCATCTCACTTTCTCTCTTTCCAGGAGAATCGGTGGTGACTGACTCCTCTCACCTCCCCCCTCCCAGCCCTACGCATCACCTTGAGTGATCCCTCTCCATGGATGCTACTCAAAGGAATCTCACACACATGAGGAGCGGAAAATAGGATCCAGCCACGGTTTAGTCCCACAAGCCTATTAGCAATTCCTGTGCTTTAATTCCAAATTAGACTTTACTTCTCAAAACAGGTTTTTAAATTCTTGGCTCGGAAGCGGTGCCACAGTCTGTGCCTTCCACTGGCAAATACGAACCTAGACAAAAAACAAGCCTACAAATAAACCCAGCCAGCTCCAAACCCTCCCGGACCCAGCAAAGGTTGGGATTTGGCTCTGACCTTCACCGATATCACTCTGGCTTCCCCCACCTCCAGTCTCCCCCAGCCCTAGCCCAGTTGTGAAAAAGCCCAGCCAGGAAAATCACATTTCCAGAGTCGAGCAGCAGCAAGAAAACCCTCGGCAAAGCTGCCTGAGAGCCTGTGCAGACTTAATTCATCTGCTCGGCAGCGGCAGGTCCTCCAGGGCAACCCAAGGGGTTGCAGGTCAAGAGAGACTCAGTCGAGTATGGCCAGTTGGAGATGACTTAGATGCATTCCTATTCCCCATCTAAACTTTCGGTATCTCTGCAGTGATCTCTCGAGGAAAAAAAGCTGGCACGACAGCAAACACAAGCATGCTTGAAAAAAAAAAATAAAATAAATATAAATAATAAGGACAGCAGCAAATGCTGATATTGCTGTTCACCCCCAGCTGCATCGCTCCGCGAGGATGCTGTGCATTGTACAAGCCTCCTTGTATCCCGGCCAGACTTTGATTTATCCCTTCAAGCTGCAGAAAGCTTTGCAGACACCAAGTTGACTAGATGCTAATGTAATGACCAAGATTCCAGGCAGTGATCTTGTTATACAGAGACTAGAGTTTTGAAGACCACCCGTAACATTCCTCTGCAGCTTCGTTTGTATAGTTAATTATGAAAGCACTGGCAATCCAGCAAGGACAGCTTTGGATTAGCATTAAGACCAGACTCTGAGAGCAGCTCCCAGCTCTGAAGAGCCTGGCTCCTCGCATATCAAGCCACCAAATCCAGTACAGGTCTTGAGGCCAGTCCAGAGCTAAATTGATTTTAAACACAAGCACCATCTAGAAATTGGGCACTTTCGCAGCCAGATGCATTTGGAGTTGGTTTGCAGCTGGGCAGAGAAGCCCATTAGGAGTTCAGGCATGTACAGCTAAATGAGCTCCCCAAGGTTGCTCAGCGGGGCGAGGATTCATCTCATCCAGCTCCCAAAAATGCGACTGTCTGGTCCAACACACAAACCTGGCTCCTCCAGCAAGAGCAGAGGTTGATGCCTCTAAAAAACCCCATCTAAGGATGATAAGAACTGTGCTTTGGCACTACCACATGGGGCTGGACCACAGCCCCCACGCTCCAAAGCGAATCATGGTCCTCCACCTAAAGAGCCTTTGCAGAAAACCAAAAAACCTGGGAAATTCTGGTTCCTCTAAACAGCCACTTCATTCCCAGGCTGGTTTTCCAGCCTATAAAGCACATGTCCACGCTGTCGGCATCCCGAGGCTGGACAGCCTCCAGGTCCTCCTCCCGGCTGCACCATCCCCTCACCGAGCCGGCGCTGCGCCTGCTTGATCCCTTTTCTAGTAACAAATTACAACAGCAAAAGAGGAGTCGGGTGAGGATGAGCCTGGAAGCCACGGCCGCTCCGCAGCAAACCCCACACCCACGGCGGGGCTGGCGGCTGGATCACGGATTGTTGCGAGCATGAAAATTCATTCATATGAATTTGGAATATAATACCTGACACAAGATGTATCGCTGCTGCCACGCTGCAATCCCAGATAAGGACACAGCAGTAACAGATGGAGGAACAAGGCACTTATCTTGTTAGCTGATGGATTTATCTCTCCTTCCCCCACCCTTCCCTACATATTCCATAGTGTGCAGAGAGCCACGTTCCTCGGCAGAGCAGCATATGGAGCACGAATTGATTTCTTCCTAACACCCCCTCCACACTTTAATTCAATAAGAGCTGGAGTGGCGGATAAACAGCTTGTTGTGCTAGGAAAATTTCAAAACAGTCAAGAAAATGTCAAACTGTCTTTTTTATGAGTGCCTTTTTTTTTTTTTTCCCCTTCCTTTTTTTTTTTTTTCTCATTTCCTTTTTTTTTTTCTCCCCACCCCTCCTCCTGCTCGGGTGCTCAGCATGGCAGTTGGCAGCAAGGAGCTCAGTGTCTGGAGAGAGTGGTCCTGCCCCGGCTGGGGGGACCAGAGCATTTTCTGTCAGGCCCATCCATGGCAGAAGGTGGCTTTGGTCCCATCCTTGGATGGAAGCTGGGAACAGAGTGGCTCTGGGTAAAAGATTAGGCAGATGGTTTCATCTGGCAGCTCCCTTAATCTCATTACTGGAGCTGGTGGAAGTTTTTAATGTGATCTCTCTTTCCTTCTCTATCCTCACCCCATTCAAAACATTTTTTTTTTTTTTTTTTTTTTTCCCCCAAAAAAAAAAACTTTTTTCCTTGTGGCTTCTTTTTTAAGCCAGAAAAAAAACTTTTTTTAAACCCCCCTCCCATTTTTGTTGTTCTCGCCTTCTCTTTCAGTGCTTTATTTTAGCTCTGAAAAGGAGGAGTTATTAGAAAGGAGGAAAAAGCACAATTACACATTTTCTAGATCCGGCTTAAGAATATGAAACACTTTGGAAATACCAGGGACATGCTTCTGAAGAGCCACAAGCTGCCCAGGGTGCTCTTTCCCTGCAGACCCCTGTGCAAGTGTCACCTTTGCCAGTAACCTAAGCAGAGGCAACAGCCGGGCATTGGAGTTTATTTGGCCACGTGAAGATCCAACCCCGAGCAAACACCAGCACATTCTATTGATCAAGGGCCTCCAGACTTGTAAACCTCTCCAAAGCATTCGCTTCCCTCTCTGCAGAGACCATTGCAGCCCCAAAGCTCAGCCCAGGACCACACGTGGCCCAAGCCACCCCTGGTGAGCAGAGAAAACCACCTCCAAGTGAGTTTGGAGGAGGTGTTGGAAGAATGAGGATCAGTCCAAGAGCCTGCTTTCATAGTTTGAAAAATATTGAGGCAAGCACAAGGAAAGAAAAGGGGAATGTGTTCCCAGAAGCAACAGCAAACGAAATGGATTCCTAACCTATTAAACAGAAGACGTCACTCAACTGAATGAATAAAAATGTGCCCTCGAATAAACTTCTCCTCCAAAGCCTCTGCATTGATGTAGGAACAACTGCAACTTGGACATGCAGAGAAGGCTCTGTGTATCCATGGTTAGATGCCATCAGTGGCCTCAGCTCCCCGGGCAGGATGCCACACCAGCACCACCTTATCCCACAGCACCAGCAACTGCTGCTGTAGGTGTCACGCAAGGAACTGGTCCCTGCAAACCCCAACCCACACCAGCATCACCCAGAGACCTGCTGGGAAGCAGAAATCAAGGCAGACAGAAACCCACAGGGTGGACAGCAACAAGATGCTCAGGGTTGCACATCCCTGCAGGGTGAACGTGCAAGAGGGGAATATGCTGCTGTTAACACACTGCACAGAGGAACTCTGGGAGGGAGCTTGCTGAGCTCTTCTTGGGGGAGAAGAGACCCTCAGGGACAGGTCCAAGGGAGGCAAGCTCCATCCTGCTGCTTTCCACCTCCCTGCCATTCGTCTGCTGCCAGGCTAGAAGAGGAAAGCGTCTCCCCACCCCCTCTGCAGCAGAGCAGTGCAGAAGGCTGCAGGATCCTGCAGGCAGCCGCCGTGTTTAGCATGCAGGAGAGAGTGCCGAGCAAAAGCCCCGTCTCGTGCCACACGGTGCACGGGGCACCGGCCCAGCAGCTGGCTGGGAGCTGCGAATCGCTGCTGGAAGGAGCAGGGCAGCGGGTGAATTCACAGCCCCTGCACGGCTCCCCCTCTTCCTGGTTGCAAAGTAGAGATTGGCTTTGGCATCTACAAACCTCTCTGCCTCAGTTTCCCTGAGGAAACCCAGGGGCTGCTCAGGGCAGCGGGATGATGCTGGGATCCCACAACCCCTCTTGCTACAGCCCCAGACTGTCAGGCAAGAACTCATCTCTTTGCTCCAGAAGCATCATCTCTATTCTTCATCCCTTCCTCCCAAACTGCCACTCCTGCCAGCTTGCACCAGGGACCCAGGGCCCTCAGTGACAGCAGCAGCACCTATGGGTGATGCATCATGGCCACAGCTCCCAGACTGGTATTGAGCCAGGCTCTGTGGCTGAGGATGAAAAGCTGCTCGAGAGCATCCTGTTTTCTCTTTATTTATTTTTTTTTCTTTCCTTCCCTCCTTCCCTCCTTTCTCATGAGGTTAAAGAGCTAAAGACCAACTCTGAGACAGATAATAGAGTGACAGTGGCTCATAAAACAGCAGCCGAAGCTTTGGAGAGAGCTGGCATACGGCGCATTAGGGATTTCTGTCGCGGCAGCTGGGAGTAACAGTGACCCCCTGAACTCAATTTGCTCCATGGCTTTAAAATGAAGGAAAGCCTTTGGACTGTCAAACTCCTCCTCTGGCTTCCAAGGGTGGCTGCGAACTCCAGCACAAGCATTTGGGGGCCCAGCACTCTCCTCACCCTAAAGCTACTGCTCCCAGTTCCCACCTGGGATCCCAAACCCCACAGGGATGAGGTCAGGTGGGATGCAGCGCAAAGGGAGCGTAACCTAGCAGACGGGAGCAACACCGAGCCCTGGGCTGTCATCTATTTACTCATTCCAGAGTGGTAGCAACCCTTCCGAGGATCGCTTTCATGCAGCAGCCCCCCTTACCGTGCCCCTTACCCCAACGCGGCAAGAGCAGAGGGGCTGGGGGGGGGGGCACGTGCAGGGTTCGTGCTGCATTCAAAGAGCTCAGTGCTGCTGCACAAACCCATCACATTCCCCTCTGCTGCTGCCTCTTTTTTCTCTCCCCCCCCCCCTTTTTTTTTTAAACGAGTAGAAATTCTTCCCACTACGCATTAGCGCCCAACGTAATGGTGCAAAGCATTTTTCATTTATCATCATAATGCCAGTCAAACGAACCCCCTAATAACATAAATGCAAGAGGAAAGCTATTAGAGTTTATTTGTGCAGTAGCTTTGAACTCGTCCCCACTGCTCCAACCGTGTAACTGGAGGGGGATGGATGGAACTTGCATCCTCAGACCCTTTTCACCAAAAGCTATTCCTCAGCCAGTCAGAGTCTTTCCTTACAGACCACTGCAACCCTGGGTGTGTTGCCACGTTTACTGAATTATCAAAATAAATACCTAAATATCTGAAATAGCCCAGCCCTGGTTACAGCCACGAGCTGGCACTGAGATATTTAGAGCCTTGCTGTAGGTATGATGAGCTCCAAGGGAAGGTACTGGGGAACACCACAGCTCTTGGTGCTCCCCTGCAGCTCAAGACCTCCAAATTCTTTGCCTGCTGTTCCTCCTACGGGGATCTGGGAATGGGCATTGACCTCCTGCACCACACACCCCTGTGTGGCCCAGCTCTGCGTGGCAAACAAGCACCATCAGACCTTCTCCAGTGCAGCTCAGCCCAGAGCTCCTCCTCTGTAACCAGCAAACCACACGCACCAGGGAGGCCAGTGCTCACACAAGAACTTTACTGGTGCTGGTGAGGCTCCTTCACATGAGGAAACTTGCCTAGATGTACAAGTCCTTGGAAGGTTCGGGTCATTACTCTCTTAGAGCTCTTTGCTTTGCTGCAGTCATTCCAACCCAGGGTTTCACCACAAACATCTGTCCCTCCTGCCTTGCATTTCCGTCCTTCATCACTCCAGGTCAAGCCCTCAGCAACCCCCATCCCCAACATCTTCCAGCTAAACTCATCCCAACATCTCTCATCCCGCAGCAGCTCCATCCTGGAGAGCCATTGCAAAGCATTTCATTTTATATACAATAATTTCCTCATTAAGCCAAAATTAAATGCATATTTCAAAACCTACGAGCGAGAGCAAACTGTTCAGTCTTATGCTTTATTAAACAAAAATCTTTGTGTGGAAAGAGCCTCGGTGCCAAATTACAGCCCTGCTGACGGGGCCGAGCTATTCCCAGCCGTACCGTAACCGGCGTGGCAAGATGTGCGATGCTGGCAGCGAGGACCTGCACTGCGGAGGGAAGCAGAACAGCGCCCACCTGACAAATTAGTTTACTCGTTAAGTTAAAAGGCCTATTTTGCTCAACTTCTACAAATCAGCGTCCTTAGCAGCCGGGAATACTTGCAGGGAAGGGATGCGTCCTGTGCAGTTGCAAGCTGGCAGGAGCCCCAGCTCCTGCTGTCACCTCACTGAGCAGGAGAAAGTCCTCTCTCCTTCACCACGCTGTCCATGGAAGCATAGAAAGGTCACCCGCTATATGATGGGATAGTAAAAAAACCCAGGCTCATTCAGCACCTGGATAGACAGGAGACACTGCGTGTCTGCAGTAGAACACGCACTCCAGGTCAGAGCTGTGGTGGAGGGCTGTGGGTTTAGCAACCAAGCAGCAACGGCAAGGATGGACCTGTCCCTGGGGTATAGGTTGGGGATGAGGAGCTGTCAGTGAGGTGCAGGCAGTGGTGTGGAAGAGCATCCCCATGCCAAAACCAGTGAGCAGTGCTGGGGGTCAGGCTGAGGTGCAGAGAGGCGCTCGCCAGTCACCTGCCCATAGACACAAGCAACACTCATCTCCCCTTCTGCTCTTGCAGCCTTACAAAGCAATGAAAATAACCACCAACAAACTCTAGAGGGAATTAAAAAGCTCTGGCCCTGCCTCTGCTTGCAGTTGATGGGACACAGCCTTTGCAAAGCGCTTCCCCCGGTGCAGAGGTGCAGCGGGAGGGGAGAAGGGGTGGGAGGCAAAACTTGGATGGAGAGAAGATGACATGAATTGAGAGCACAAGTCATGGTAGAGGAGGGCTCACAAGAAGGGAACACAATAAAACCTAGGGAGGCAGACAGAGATTAATGAATGTTTCCCAAATATGATAATTTCTGGACATCAACACATTAAATTTAATATCCTCAGGGGTTACTGAGAAGGACTCAATCTCTCTGACCCTGTGCATGAGGGCAGAGGTCCCAGCTGGCTTTGCAGGACTCGGGCACCACCAGTCCACCCCATGGCACGCTTGCAGGAGTTTTTGTGCACCCAAGGGATGTGTTTGCTGCTGTAGCCTGCGCATTTGTGTCTCCTCTGCAGCCAGCTGTCAGTGGCCAGGCACCAGTGACATGTCCCCGAGCACCGGCTGAGGACACAACAGCCTGTTTTGGGAAGATGTCCATCACTGAGCCCATATGCATCCGTGTCAGCACACTGAGCCACTGCTGTGACCAGCTGCGGGCTCCGCAACCTCCAGAGATGCCAAACTGCATCCACAGTGTGAGGCTAACTGGGTGTTAGCCTCCCGCATTCCACCTGGAGAGACAGCAGCTGGAGGGAGGCTCAGCCCCAAACCCCTCCTGTTTAACACCAGCCCAAGGCATGAGCCAGCCAGGGGGTTTCTGCAGCATTTAACTCCACCATGGCTGGTGCCAGCACAAGCAAATCATAGGCGGTTGTGGTTCCTCAGGCACTGCTAAAGGGGCAAATACTAGAATCATAGAATTTGCTGTGGTTGGCAGAGCCCTTTCAGCTCAGGGAGTCCAACCTTTAACCCAGCACTGCCAGGGCACCACTGACCCTTGTCCCTCAGCACCACAGCTCCACAGGGGGCTTGGAAACGCCTCCAGGGATGAGGACTCTTCCACTTTTCTGGGCAGCCTGGGACAGCCCTGGACAACCCTCAAGGGGAAGAAATTGTTCCTCAACTTAATCCTGCCCTGGCACAACTTGAGGCCATTTCATCCTATCACTTGTTCCTTGGGTGCAGAGCCCAACACCCCCCCGGCTCCAACCTCCTGTCAGGGAGCTGGCGAGAGCCAGAAGGTCTCCCCTGAGCCTCCTTTGCTCCTCCTTTGAACAGTCCCAGGTCCCTCAGCCACTCCTCATGAGACTTATGCTCTAGATCACTCACCAGCTCATGGTGAGACACCCTCCTGCCCTTATTCTCATGCTAGACGCGCAGGGAATAGGATTGTTTTCCTGACATAATTCAGACTGGGGCCGTTGTTGTATCTCAGACTTTGCTGGGTGTCTCTTGACACCATCCAGCCTCTCTGCACCCTTCTCCATGTGTGCATCCAAGCCTTGCACAAACCACGCTTGAGCTGCCCCAGCCTGGAGTTGCCTGCTATAAAAGAATCTACCAGAAAGCCCATGGGAATGGGATCCCCCTCCCAGTTTCTCCACAGAAACCAGCAAAGCAGAGGGATCTGCTCTAGCAACCATCAGTGCTCCCGGCTGCGACCCCTTAGCTTGTGACTGCAGCCACTTTGCAGGTCTCATCTCTGCCAGAGGCTGCTCCAAGATGGACCCGTTGCTCTAGAGTCAGACAGTGCACCCAGCACTGCAGTCCCCGTCGGCTCCCCATCACAATCTGTGGGCTGTGCAGAATTGCTTTATTGACATTTAAAGGTCTTTGCCAACCCAGCCCCACGTATCTTTGTTATAAAGGATGGGATTCGCTTCACCCAAGTCTGCTGCCTTAAAGTTCAGAGTCAAACGCAACCTATTTTTGCTTTCTCAGCCACTGTGTCAGTCACCAGCTCGGTGACAAGAAGCAGGTCTGGGGCTCCATCACAGCCACCAAAGCCATATGGCCAAAGCGCACAGGGCACTGATGCAGGAGGCTCTGCCAGCACAAGCAGCAGCAGAGAATTAAGCCAGTCCTTCCTACAGGGAGCTGGACACATGCAGACCTGTGCCACATAGTCTGGATAAGCAGACGAGGTGACCAGAATGTCAGCAAACTGCCTCAAGTCCTCAGCTGGGGCAGGACACGACCAGGAGAACCCCCAACCCATAATGTGCAAGACAGGGAGAGCATGGAGAGGGTGAGCGCCAGGGACATGGGTGCTGCCTCGCTGGCAGGCCCTTACCAAACCAAGAACAGAGGGGCAGACAGAAGGGAGATAAATCCCAAGCACACCATGGCAGGACACAGTCCAGTGAGCCCCCAGTTCTGTGTTCAAGAGAGCTCAGCATTCGGGAAGGTGCAGAGAAAAGCTCGAGAGTGGGGTCTGCATAGTAAAGAAGGACTGGAAGCTTCAAGGGGGAAGGTAATTTGGATGAGAGTGGCAATGAAATGATAGAGTTCACAACCCGACGGAACGAAAGCCGCCGAATAAGGCTAACAGACTTCAAAAGCCAGATTTCAACAAATTCAGGAAGCTGGTAGCTGGGGTCTCCTGGGAAAATAATCTGAGGTACAAAGAAGGGGAGAGCTGGCAGTTCCTGAAAGAGACTGTATTACAGGCACAATAGCATGCTACCCCCATGCAAAGGGAAGATAGGAAGCATAGTAAGAGGCTGCTATGGTTGAATCAGAAGCCATTCAACAGCCTAGAAATAAAGGAGGAATCAGGAAAAAAATAAAATAAAATAAGGAAACAAGGGCTCATAACTGGGGACGGCTACAATGGAAAGGCAAGAGCACAGAGGGATAAAGTCAGCAGCACTGACATGCAAAACAAGTTTCAATTAGCCAGGGACAGGAGAAGAGAACAAAAAGGCTCTTGGATGTGTTCAAAGGAAGAGGAAAAGGAAGCTTAGGTCCATTACCAGGCACACGGCAGAGATCTTCGCTGCCATGTTCGATTATATCTGGATAAAGGAGGGTGCACGGTGAGCAGGCAGCTCCAAAATACACATGAGCAGGGGGATGGGCATTCAGGCCAGAGAAGGGAGGGAAAGAAAAGGGTTAAAAAAAAAAAAAAAGCTGGCAAAGACTGAGGAAACTCTCTTGAGAGTGCTGAAAAATCAGGCAGGATCCTCCCTGAGTCACCAGCGCTGCTCTTTGGGAGCTGTGGTGGCCAGCAGAAAGGGCAAGAAATCTTCATATCTTTAAGAAAAAAAGCCAGGAGCTGTAGGCAATCAGCTCAACTTCAATCACCAGGAAGACACTAAAACAAATGATGAAACTCTCACAGCTTGTACGTCCCGGGAATTTAATAAAGTGAGAAAAAACAAAACAAAACAAACAAAAAACAACAACCCTCGCAACCACCACCAAACACGAGTTTGTCAAGAACAGATCATGTCAAGCCAACCTAATTTCCACCTTGACAGGATAACTAGGCTTGGTGGATAAGAGGAAAGCTGTAGACATGATATACCTTGACTTTAATAAGGCTTCTGACGCCGGTCCCACACGGCACCCTGCGAGGGAAGTTGAGGAAACACGGTCTGGATGTAATCGCTGTGGCTGGGGGCAGAGGGGAGGAGGGATAACAGCCTGTTGACAAAGCGCTCTCAAAGAGCTCTTATCTATTATTTACGACCAAGCGAGGAGGGCAACCTACAGCAGGGTTCCTTTGGGGCCTGTCCCGAGCCCCGCTCTCTCCAGCATTTGCATTTCACAGCTTGCATCACCGACCCGGCGGCACGCTCAGTGAAACGGGCAGATGATGCCAAGCTAGGAGGAGAGGGGCTGGAAGGGCTCCAGGGGTAGGACCAGAATCTCAAATCGCCTCCAGAAGGGAGCGATAGGAAATGTGATATGGACAGGAGGGATGGGATACACTTGGGGAGGGAAAAAAAATATCAAGCACATGTATAAAAAGGAGGAAAAACAACTAGGGAACCACGTGCAGAAGAGGACTGGGGTGTTGCAGCTGACCTCAAACTACAAGGGAATCAGCCAAGCTACAGAAGATGGCAAATCTTCTGTTAAAGTGAGCACTGTAAGAAGGACAAAGGAGAATTATTTTACTCCACTTGGTTTAACTCAAGGCCACAGCTGCAGCGCTTCATCCTGGCACGGACATCGCACTTTCAGAAAGCTAAAGGTGGCTTAACACATTAGACCCCATCCACTGACCCGCACCAACCACGCCAGCTTCCTCCACAACACGTCTGATTTCAGTGAATCTGCAGCTGGAGGTTCCCCCTTCCTTTCTAGCTCAACCTCAACGGCACCTGCCATGGTGCAAGGCACACATCTCGTAAGGGATGCGACACAACGGATCTCGCATCCAAACCACGGACGAGTGGGGCAAGGCCATGGAATAGCAATGACATTGGAGAGAGATGCAGACAACTAGAGAAAGATGAAAGATGCTGGGGTTTGCTTTGTCACTAAAAGAAAAGATTGAGTAAGACATGACAGCACTCCTCCCATACATAAATATCACATGAAGGAAGCGGTGAATAATTATTTGCCACGTCCCTTCAAAGAGGCAGCAGAAGAAAACAGCCTAATTTGCTGCAGAAAAGATTTTGGTTGGGTACTTGGAAATATCTTCCACTCAAAGTTCGTGAAACCCTGGCAGAAGGTCTCCAGGAAGCTCCATGATCTCCAGCCCCATCAGCTGACCACAAAGGATGTTCTACACATGCCCAGCTCCACTCCAGGGTGACATCAGCTGGGATCCCACCTAGCCCTATGGTTTTGTAACCCCGCAGAGGTTACTCAGCAGCAAGCTTTCGGGTTTCGCAGCACCAAGCGACCGCCAAACAAGTAATTTCTGCACCGCCCATGAGATCTGGCTGCGAGCACCTGCTCACCTCTGGGAGCAAAGGCTCCACTGGCCAAGACAGCGTGACCCCACAAATCACAGCAAGCCACACTCAGCACTTTTATTCTTTATTGTTCCAGTGCAGACAGCTCCATTATTTATCCAGATTACTTATTCATGTCCTATTTCCAGGGACAACTCGCTCGCTGGATTGAATTATCATAGTCTCTCCTCTTTACTCATCCCCAGCCCTTGTCTCCCTTTACATGGTATTTGGATGTGGTGCTACCACTGTTGATGTAGTAATGGTGGCTTTGACTAGAGAGGCATCCCACCCATCTTAGCCCATCACGGGTGACCGTCCCACTGCTCATTTGTCCCCTCTCCCTCACCACTCAAGGCTTCTGACAAGGGAAGGACTGAAAAAGCTCAGCCAGAAGTGACAGCCAAGTCTTAGACACTGACTGACAGAAGCACTGAACATTTCCCGAGGCAACTCAATCAGAGCAGGTTTTCCAGCCATCTTTAGAAACTGCAGAAGCTAAACCAGTTCAGATAAATATTACTCCTACCTGGAGAGACAGCAAGGGCTGGTCATTATGAGCCGAGTGGCTGCTGGCTGGAATTTAAGAGAGATATCCAACACAGTCCTATATCCCCCAGCACCACGGTGTTTTCATCACCCTCATTTCAAGGCTGCATCTCAGAGTGCAGATGGACTTTTATCTGTTTTGCAAAGACTTGAAGGCTGAAAGGTTATCGTGGCGGGTCAGTACCTGTCTCCAAGCTGACTTAGATCACACTGTTTGCCCCCAGGCGAGTGAGACTCCAGGTCAGACCTCTGGGCACATCCCTGCCCCCCATACAATCCCCCATCTCCGAGTCTGAACGAGACCGGTGGCTTCTGAAGCCAGCCAGCTCCGTGAAACACGTCCTCCTTCCCCGAGGAGCTCAGCTTCCCTATCTGAAGTGCTGACATATTAAAGTCTCACCCCCCAGTGAGAAAACATTTAGAGAAGGAAAAGTATTTCCAAGAGCAAAACATGTCATTGCCAGAACTTGCAATTGCTCCTCTGCCAAGCCCCACGTGGACCCTACACCTCCAGGTACCACCATCAGCAGCTCAAACCCGCATCTGCAACATCTGTCTTCTCCATCATGCATCCCCCCATGGTGCATACGATGCCCTCAAGATCATACTGAGGTGGAAGGAATAAAAAAAAAACCCCAACAAGCAACTCAAAACAACTGCATCAATTCCCTTAACAAAATGCTTAACTCAATGCTTAACTCCTGTTAAAAAAAAAAAAGAGAGGTTTCTCCAAGGAGCGATTACAGTCGGAGCAGCAGCCTAACCAGGCTTCAGACAGCACTCCAGGCACCCATTGCTGCCTGTCAGACTGCGCTCCGCAAGGTCTGCACCCTACCGCAGCGGGTGCTGAGCACCTCGGAGCACGTACAGCTGATTTTAGCTTGCTGCTGGCTTCAGCAAGAGCTGAAAATACCAAATACTCGAGCCAGAAGCACTCTCGACCTGGAATATCAGGTGCAACCATTTTTAGTGACTTGCTCACTATTTATCTGTTCTTGTTAAGGGGGGAAAAAAAAACCCACAACCAAAACCCAGGGTAAAAGCAAGAACTCCAATTGACCCTGTGTGTTCACCTCTCTCTCTGGCTTAATCCTACACATCTTCACCTCTCTCTCTGGCTTAATCCTACACGGGCATGACCCACGCACGTCGCAGACCTGCCAAGTGCATCACCACCACCACGTCACGACCTACGAGCAGACATCTATTTCCAGGTCACTTGGAGAGAGTTTCGACAAGCAGGAAGTCTCAAGAACTCACAAGCTGAGCATGGAAACACTTCCCACCTCCAACTTCCAGCCTCTGCTCTGAGCTGCCCTTTGAGATGCAGAATAGTGGCGGTGACGGCTGAGAGATGCTCTAATCAGTGCATCTAATTTCAAACAGCATGAGGACCATGTTATGCCTTGGGATAAACGTGAAAGGCTGTCATTGAAGTAAGAGAGAGGTACACACTTCAGAAGAGGGAATTTGGCCTCAAAAAAAAAAAGTCACTAAAACTAAAATATTAAAGTGCATTTCAAAACATAATAAGGCAGATTAGCAATCAAACAGAGCGGCTTGCTGGGGGACTGATAAGTGAGGAGGATTCCAGGGGCAGATACCACTACTCAAAGAAGGCCAAAAAGGCCTCATTTAGAGTAAAACCAGCTTTTGATCCAACATACAGCACGGAAATTCTTCTTTTTTTTTTTTTTTTTTTCTCATGCATTTTCCATGAGAGAACAAGCGCAATCAGCCTTGTTTTAAGCAGCGATGCTGAAGCTCCCACCTGGAGGGATGGGAAATTGCCCGGTGACTCAGTAGCATGATGCAAGCTACGGCCCCATCCCTCTCGTAGATACCCAAAGCACTTTGGACTCATTCAGAAAATTCTTGGACCCAGCCTGGTCCCGACTTTCTGAACCGTGCAGAGGAGGAGCTGCGAAAGTCCTGCCCCTTCACCAGTCCTGCTGGAATAGGGTCTCAGATTTTATTTGCTCATTAAAACAACCACGCAGGAGACAGCTTTCACCTCTTAGCACTGTCCTAAAAAGCTGGGATGTCACCAGGAGGAGTTATTTAGCTGGGAAGGATGATGTGTGGAAAGGGTGGGAGAATGGTGGGAGCTCAGCGTTTTTCTTCAAAGATTTTCTCAGCGTCTTACTCAGCGATTCTTGAGATGCAAATAACTAACGAGACGGCAACGTGTTGAGCTGCAAGAGCTGGAGAGCCTGTTGCTGTAGCCCCAAACCTTTCACTGTCTTCAGACTGAGGAATCGATACAGGTTTTGACACCTGTCAAGCTTCAGCGTGCCATCAGGCTAGCAAGGAGCGACCCAGGGCCACCTCCACCATGACCTCGCTTTCATCTAGCGATCCCCTTGCCTCCTGGCTTTGCAGAAATCCTTCTACACAAGGGAGCTCAGCAGTTTCAGGCCCCTGAGTTTGATATGCTGAGCTTAATCCCAAACAGATTCAATGGCTGAACTTTGTCTGGTTAGGCTTGGAAAGTAGATGGCGTCTCTTCTCATGCTAGACCTTGGAAACTTCTATGATATCAAGAATAAGCAGACAGCTCATGTTCAATCCAAATTTCACATATGGCTCAGGTCTATTCAATCTCTAAAGTCTGTGTACAGCTCATGGGACATCTCCTTCACCTGCACTAAATCCCTTTAAGGTGTCAAAACCAGCCTTCAGAAGGTGCTTACCACGATGAGCACACTGAAGCTCAGCAGTCCAAGGAAATGCGGTGTGAAGTGCTTCTCCCATGATCCCCCATCCATGAAGGGGAGAGAAGTGACCTCCCCGAGTTAACTATGGCCAAGATCCCTGTCACATCTTCCCAGCATGGTCTGGTGGCTTTACCAGCGCAGCTGGGGGACCACTGGCTGTCCCCCCCTCCCCTGCACGCTCTCGAGTTCATGCGGCGCTCGGCTCCCTTGAAACACAGGGACATTTGAGCTTTGTTACTTCAGCAGGGGTCAGGGAGACTGAAAACATAAGTGTATAATCCTTTCACAAGTTAATTAAAGTACCCATCCATCCTTCATTCAAACCATTAGCCATGGGTTTTTACAATTAATTATTTGGAACCAAATCAAACAAACAAACAGAAAGCAGAGAGAAGGCAAAGCAGAGACAGGGCACTCCTGCAGTGAGGCAGCAGCAAAGCTCCTCCGGGCCTCCCAGAGCAACCATGAACCCTTTTTAGCCAGCACAAGGGTGTGCTGGAGCTGGGGCCCCGGTTCGAGCGTGGGTGCTCTCTCAAAGATGCTCCTGTGACCTTGCAAAGCAAAACCTCTTTGTCTCTCCTTGCTTTACCGCCAGCCCCTCGTGCCATCACCCATAAGCTATGGGCCGTACCCCACACCCCCCCCTTTGCCCCTGGCAGAGCCCTGAAGTGCAAATAAACTACAGATAAATGATTTACAAGCCATGAAGGCTCTCTGGTAGGCTGGGGCACTTGGGTGGATGAGAGGCAGTGCTCCCAGCATCTTCCACCAGCAGTGACTTGCCCCAGTGCCTGAGGGCTGACAAAAGCATCTGCAAGACATTGAAGGAGCTGAGAGGAGAGTGAAGGAGACTTTCCACCTGCACAGAGAGCCCGGGAAGGGCTCCTGAATATTGCAAAGAGGGCAAGCAGCTCTCTCCAGCACTCGGGTAGAGGCTGGGTCCCCAGCTGAAGCTCTTTGGCCTAGTTTATCTCCTTTCTTCCATGATATCTCTCTCCTTTTTGAACGCTTCATTTCAGCACAGGTATGCGAAGGGAGAAGGGGAGGTGGGGAACAGGGATCCATCCCTCCTTTTCTTTGCTTTTTTTTCCTTGCCTTGCCTTCCCTCTCATTTGCTGTCACGGCTACGCTCTGTCTCTGATCCCCAACCTCCCTCTCCTCCATGCCCTCCCTACTCCCCATCAAGACAAGGTTTAATGTCTTTCCATCTCTTCCCGGGTAAATTGCAGCGAGACCGCCGGCTGCTCGGGTGGAACACACTGTTTTATATGCGCCATAAAAGGAGAGAACTCTGTAAACAATATTATTTTTAATAAAATCCTAGGCTTTGGCAGGCCAGCTGCTTTTGTGTCTGTCTTAATTTAATCAGACGATCAGCTCTCTCAAGCAGCAAGGGGGAATGAAAAACATTAGCAAGGAATCAAGGAACTGGTGAGGAAGAGACATGATTTCCATCAAGTGCTTTCTGGCCCAGTGTGTTGCTATGTGAGCAGGACCAAGTTTTTGGGAAACAGATTCCCAGCCTGGCTCATCTGAAAACAACTTTGTCAAGGCACAGGAAGGACATGAGCATATCTAGGCAGAGAACGCTCGGCCTACAGCGCTTGAAGAAGAGCCATGCAGCTGGTCTGGGTGATGAACAAGCCCAGGCTTAATGGTATTTTCAGTTAGAGCAGATCACTGGGGCTCTCCCCAGGCACTGGCAGGTCTCTGATGTGCCCCATGCTCCCCTGGATGGGAATCCTGCCTGGTTAAGTCCGTGTCCCCCCCCCATGCTTGTACCCAGCTACAGCCACCCAAAAGATCATCTATCAGCTGCCTGTCCATGGCCAAACCCCAACCCACGTTGACACGTCCTACTTGACATACCAACATTCAAAAGCAAATCAGTACAATGATAGTATTAAGGATGAAATATTACATTTGGCAAATACATCCCCCCAAAGGTCTAGCCAAGGCCACAATGCACATGGGCAGGAGAAAAGCCTTCTCCAAAGAGCGATGGGGAGGAGACAGTGTTGGCAGCTGGAACCAGAGGAGAAGGAAGACAGCCCTGAGCAGCTTCTGACACACAGCATGGCGAGCAGCGGCTGAGTTCGAAAGGTGTCCCTTACAGACAGCAAAAACCTGGCAGAAGCAGCTGATTTCATGACACTTCTGTTCTTCAAGACCAAGCAACAGCCAGCAAGCATCTGCCGTGAGCAGACAACTCCCTCCCTCTTGCTCCAAACCCTCACAAGAGGCTTGGATGCCAGCAGGCTCAAAACTCAGCCTTGGTGTTCTCAGAGCCTAAGCCACTGCAGATGTGATCCCTGCCTTCTTCTGCCTCGTAAAAGTTGGGTTTTTTTCCAGATAGAGCAGGACTCCCCTAGCTTGGGAGCAATCAAGGATTCCTCTGCTTCTGCTCCAACCCACAAATCCTCCAGAACAGAGATCCTCAAAAATATGAAACAAGAATCACTAATTACAGGCACAAAGTAAACAAATTAATTGATATTTACTTGTTTACCGAGTTACAAAAAAATGTTAATCACTTAGCATGTATTTTTAAGATATTAAACTGTGCTAAGGCACAGCCATAAATATCACCAGCAAAGCAAATATGGTGCTCGGCACTGCAAAGGAATTAAAATTAGTATTTAATTACAAGAAATCGCTCCAAGTTCTTTTGCTACCATTAATCACTTTCAATTATGAATGTAATTATAAGTCATCTTCTCTCTTTGGGTGGTCGCTGCTGAGACCAGAATTGGTGACCCGAAGAGAGCACCCCATTTTGCTTGCCAACCAACAGCTCCTCTCCAACCGCGTTAACAGGGACCATCAATAACGGGATCCATCAATTAGTGCCCTTACAAAGCTCCTCAGCACCAAGGAGAGGGTGAGGCAGAGAACTGAGTTTACACTGATTTTTTTACAATAGCCACCCGCTTGCAGCACAAGAGCAGGATGGGAGCTACTGAGATAGATGAATAGATGTGAAAAATACTGTCCTCCAATCGTTAAAGGACAAGATGATGATGTTATCTCTTGCTACAAGGCAAATCAAAGGCCAGAGAGTTCCCTCCTTGTGACATGAAGCTTTTCAGCGGGGACATGGGGCAGCTCAGCTCCGTGCTGGCAGAAGAGGAGTGGGGTAAAAGGGCACAACCAAAACTTGGCTCCCTCCACCTCTTGGCTCTCCTCTCCCCCAGTCCACACCTCCTCCTGGGCAGCCCAGCTGGCTCTGCCTGGGTTGTGCTGTGGTCAACATCACCTCCTGGTAGCACAAGGTGGAGCGTGCTCACTGCAGAGGTAATTTTCAGCTACAGATCAGATCTCAGGGGAACCTGCATCGGGAGTCAGTGCAACATAATTAAGAAAAGCAAACTTATTGGCAGAAAGTTCTATGAGGGGGTAACACTTTTCTTCTGGGGGGCTTGCAAATCACAAAAAAAAAAAAAAAAAAAAGAGGCTGAAAAACTACCCTTCTGCTCAGAGCTAAGCCTCCATCATCAGCTCAGACTCTGCCTAAGGAGTTTGGGACAGTGGAGCCCGAGCTCTGACCGCAGGCAGTCGGAGAAATAAATCCATCCACCAGCCTAGAGACAAAGGCTGCTGCTGGCAGAGCATCTCCAACCTGGGACACCAGTGCCCTGATAACCATAATGCTCCCCACATCCTGCTGTCTTGACTCCCCCCCAAGTCCATTTAGCCTCGCCGCCTGCTCCTGGCACCGAAGACAACCAAAACACAGAAGACAACACGGAAATTCAAATGGAAACGTTCTCTTCTGGTTCCCTTGGTACTTCTGCATGAGGAATGTGATTAGACTGTCCTTATCTTGGTGGGAACAGTTGTTAGCAATAATGAAATCATCCAGTCCTTTTCTTTTTGAAATCCAGCCACATCCTTTGGCTCCAGGAAATAGGGGCAGTGACATGTGCTGTTTTCATAAAAAGCCACAAGACAACATATTTCATTGCAATAAATTCCCTTCCCTCAAGTGAAGAGCAGAGGAGAGAGATTTCAAGGACGAGAAAAGTTTTAGCCAAAGAAGGGGCTGAGATGAACTTCTGCCCATCTAAAGCTGACTCTTCACAATCTGAAGAAGGCTGGATGATGCCAAATACTACTGGTTGCTTTCTTCTCTCTCCACACTCGCTCCTCCTGTCTCAGCTCCTGTGATGGTAACAGGAATCGCCTGGAATTTCCACTCCAACATGAAACCCAACACAATGACTCTCTGGTGGGACAGCCCAGGCTCTGGAGGATGGCCACTCCTCTCCCCATGCTGGCCAAGAGTACAAGGAGAACTCAAGCTAAAACCCCCATGTGCTTCTCCTAACAGAAACTCATGGACACCTTGGAGTTGGAAATAAGCTTGTTAGGTTGGAAAACTTGCTTCATCCTCACCTCATCCTCCCTGGGCTCTTTCAGAACTTGGTTTCAGGTCCAGACCGAGACCCAAATGTCCTCCTAGGTGCTCCTCTCTGCCAGAGGTCAATCCAGCATCCCTTTGGTCCAGACCAAGACCCAAATCCCCTCCTAGGTGCTCCTCTCCACCAAAGGCCAATCCAGCATCTCTGAGGACAACACCGGCCTCCCAGCCAGCGCGTTGCCGCCCGGGCAGACGACACGCATCACGACTTAGCGGCTTTGCACCCGAATGAACCAGGTGCCACCCCCCACACACACGCCGTGCTGCCTCCTAATTAGCGAGCTGCGCTTCGGCGTCCTCCTGGTACTTGGCTGAGTCTCCCCTTCCCTCTGCTCCTCGCTTATTCTGTTCGCTGAACTAATTGCTGAGCGCCTGCACCCTGGGTGTCTGCTGCTGTTGGAGCAGATTAGTATTTTTACAGACGGGAAGGGGGGGGAAAGATTAAAAAAAAATAAAAAAAGATTGTGTTTTTTAAAGCAGATGAAAGGAGAGCCCAAGGAGATGTGCATTTGACTCTCAAACACGCTCCTTCAAGTCTCCCTCAGCAGTACTTAAAGGCGTTTCCAAAGCAAGACTTTATGAATGCTAAATGAACCCGGCGCCTTGTTCCTCTGCCACAAGAAAGGGGAAATAAAAAAAAAAAACCAAAACAACTTATCTTTTATATACAATATTTCCTTTATGGCTGACTCTGTGCATCGTGCATTGCTGCTACCAGCCCCACTTCAGACGGTGAACGCTGACCTTCATAAAGTCATGGGGAGACCACTGCCTCACTAGGCTGGAGGAACATGGTGCTGGGCAGAGGTCGAGGATCCTGGCTGGATCCCAGCAGCCACCCATCGTTTCACCTGCTGCTTTCCAGAAAGGGCAACGGTGACAAGAACACAAATGAGGAAGAGTTGAAAGTCTTGCTGTGATCTTGGATGCCCGGTCAAATCTGGGATGTTGGCTGAGAAGCATCACCTTCCAAAAGGGTTTCTGAAGAGGGCTGGACAGAGGAATGATCAACAAAGGGGGAAACACCAGCAGCTCAACAAGCCAGAAGGGCAAAAGAGAAAACACACTGCTGGGCGTCCAGCCCTGCAAACCATCTGTACCACCACCTCTGCTTCAGCAAGAGGTGCTGGTGGGGTCCTCATTCGGGTGCTCAGCACCCAAACTCTCCCCAGTTTCATAAGGAACAAATAATGAGCACACTGAGGCATTCAGCATCTGAGCACCTTTGGCCACGTGGGTAACTGAATCTAAACCACTCTACACTCTTTTGAACGGAGCCAACCATGCAATGCAGTGCCAAGACTGGCCAGCACCTTCTCCAGAGCCCTTAATGAGGATGTTTTGGCCTTTCCCTACCCGCAAAATGAGCGAGAAGAGCATTTACCTCTGTAGAAAAACCACTCTGGGCAAAAGCTGGTCCACGCTCTTGGGAAAACACCCACCCAAAGGAAGACTTGGGAGATTTAATTAGCTACTGTCTGTGTTGTTTGAGCTTGTTAGGTGCTACATAATTGCTAAATATTATTATTATCTCTGCAGGTACAGCGGTTTGTTAGGGTAATGATAGTGATTGACATTTCCCTGGCATCTTTCATCCCAACCAGATCCCACATTACTCTATTAGAAAACAGTGCTCTGCCTTGATTCTCCATATGTCTCCAAACTGTCAACAAGATCATAACTGGCTGTGCGATGCCAAAAATTAAAGGCGCAAAGTGGCTCATGCAAGTTCACGGGGTCTGTCAGAAGCTGAGCAAGGACCAGTTCAACTTTACTCTCAAGAATACAAGCTGCACAGGTACGTGCATGATGTAAACAGAGCGGCACGGACTCTATTTCACCACTGACATGGAGCAAAGCTGCGAGAAGTGGTCTTGTGAGGCATCACAGCACCCAAAACCCACCCTAGTCCATCCCCGTCCCCCTCTCCTGGCCAGCAGCAGATGGTACCACAACCCAACCACACTTTAAAAATACATATATTCCAAGGACAGCAAAGCAGAGGGGCCACCGAGTGATTAATTGGAGACTATCAGTTTGGGATAGGTCTCTAAATTCTCATTAAGTCAGGTGCTGAGGCATCGCACATTAATCCGGAACATTTCCCCTTCGGCCCAAACAAATAAATAACTCTTGTATAATTCAGGGAGAACTGGGTGGAGCCACATCTCCCCCTCTCTCTGTCTCTTTCCAACTAACCAGTGAATAAAACATCGCCCGCAAATCTATTAGGCTAATTTTAAATCCTGACAATTTAGCAGCACTTCAGCAAGATAAGAACCATTTATTAAAAGCCACAGTTCATTAAGCCAAATGCTGCTGGCGTATTTACTCAGAGAAATGGGGTAGGGCTTGGCTCCCACCACGACCAGAAGTCCCCGAAAGAGCAGGAGTGCTCCTGTTTCAACCGAAAAGAGAGGTCAGGAAGAACCTTCATCCATCCCAAGCCCACGAGGGGCCACGTGTGCTTCCCACCGAAGGGGCTGGGGGTCGGTGCTGCCTCACCCCGTCTCGCCGATGAGGCAAAAGTCACAGGATGCTTCGTGGGTTTGTCACCCAAGGCTATGACAAGTGTCCAGGAGCTCCACCAGAGAAGCGGCTCCCACGGCCTCGTGGCAAACCACTGCAAAGCCCCACACCAGCACAGCGGGGACCCCTCCCGAAAGGATCGCGACCAGAACCCGCATCAGACACGCGCCCCTTTGGACCCGTTCCCGTTGATGGAAAGGACAGATTGACTTCAGAGAGAGGACGACTGCCTCCAACAGCAAGCCCAGAGAGGGCTATTGAAGAGGAGCCGTTGCTTGCCAAAAGCTGCCAGATTGCACCAGAGCTTTCCTTCCTCCAAGCTGCCGCTTGACATCTCTGCCCAGCCCCTCTGCTGGGCAGTCACACCAGCTCCCTGAGGGTCTGGGGCTGTGACGGTGACAGCGGGTGCTTTGGGACACAGGGAAAGGGCTGGTGCTTTCTCACCTGCAGGGCAGCAGCAGGAAAGAGAAGGAGATGACTGCACCACTGTGAGCAGCCCTGCTCTCCAGGAAATGGGATTTCTGTTAACCTTGTTTCACAAGGGATGAGTTTGACACTCCACCCAAACCGTGACACCGAGGGGATGCAACAGCCACAACCCTGTCAAACCCAGCAAGCATGAGCCCACCTTATGCCAAAGCAAGTTCCCCTAGCAAAGATGTGCCCGACCCGACCACGACCTGGCAGAGCACACATGGCTCTATCAAGCTCTGCACCAGCATCCATGAGCTTATTCCCTCTGGGAATTGGTTGATGCAGGGTTCCCAGGGGCATATGAGTCTCTGCAGGTGGGGGGTGATGGTGAGGGGCTCATTGGTACCCGAGGGATGGAGGATGGAGGGAGGGAGGGAAGGAGGGAGCGGTGCCAGCATCACTGCGAGGAGCAGGCGGCAGAGGGCAGTGAAGAAATCCCATCTGGCAGAGTTTGTGAGTATAATTCACTCCAGCGGGAGACATCCAAGAGACTTTATCAAGTGCAATTGTCCCACTGCGCCTTTCACCTGCACACACTTGCAAGACAGGCTGGAGTCACTACAGAGTCTCCCTTTACAGTCAGAGCTGAAAGGAGCATTATAAAGGTGAATTAACATTTAAAAAGAATGTAAAAAACCCAGAACTGTTCTAATGATGATTAATGGGAAGCTATAAGGGAGGCCATGACCTCCTAGTGTCATTAAATGGATTGGCAGGTTTCTGAGCATTAATTATAAATAGCCACAGGAGTTTGAGTGCTTAGCAGAATGATGATAAATCCATGACACAGGCAGAGGGACAAGGAGTCAGGAGCACAGGGGAACACGTGCCTGTGCACGCACACACGCGGCTCGACGTGCAAGGAAAGGGGGGTTTGCACGTGTGCTACGTGCAAGAGAGAGACAGAAAGCCCCAAAAGCGGCAATGAGTCCGTCTGAGCACGCTTCTGGTGTTTGGGTGGATACGAGGATGGCGAGAGAGAGAAATGGGCAAATGATAAATTAGGCCCTGCCAGTCAATCACATTTTCTAAATGTTTTATACCCCAAAAGCTATAAAAGCAATATTCCTTTCTGGCCTTATTGGAGCCATTTCTGTAAGGCAATCACATCCGTTTCCTCAGGGGTTTGAGCTGAACTGTGCCTTGGCTTTTTTGCTTTTTTTTTTTCCCTCCCCCTTTTTTCTTTTACCCCTCCCCTTTATATTTACTCTCTAGCCTGCTACCCAAGAGGGGTCAGAGCATGCATACAAATAGGCAGGAGGAGGGAAAAACAAACAACCCCCGAACCAACAGCCAGCGGTGCTGAACGGCCAAAAAAACGGCTGCAAACTTCTCCAAATTCCCCAACCCATTAGCAAAACGACGGCTGCAATAATCAGGGGCCGCCTGGATTTTGAACCAGTCAGCTCTTAACAGTTAATGTTTCCTCAGCTTTAATGTGAGTTATTCTGCAATTGCATTGGTATTACAGAGCTCTGCATCCCAGGGTTACTGCTGCGCAGTCCCTCGGACGTGCCGATCCGCCCAGCCTGCCCGGGATCGCCAGCGTCGTACCAACGGCATCACCCGCGCTGCTCTTTGCCAGAGATGCTCTTGGAGAGGCGCTCACTGAGAAAAAGCCCAAATCCCTCTCCCAATACCACGGGGAGCCAGAGCTGCAGCCACAAAGGTAGGTTTGCTCCTTAAGGCAAGGAGCTGAGTTTTTGCAAGGGGTATGAAAACAGACGTAGCAGCAATGCCAGAGCCCTAGGATCTGGGTCTGGTTAAACACAGGGAATGAATGGAGTGAGGACCTTGGGCTCATTAACGAGCTCTTCCCAGCCAAACCACACTGACTGCAGAGGGGAAAGGCTCCTCTTGCTGCCAAGGAAGAGAACAAAAGGCTCTGGGTGAGATGCCAGAGGGGTAGCCCTGTGCTTGGGCACCCAGAAACCCCCGGCTTGGCTCTCGGGAGGGAGTCTGGATGCTCTCAGACCCAGTTAGATCTCTGCATCATCAGCCACATCCCATCACCCAGCAGCCCCCGTATCCAGCCACTGGACGTTTCCATTGGGATTGGGATCCCTGCTTCCTCTGGCACTTTTCCAAACTGCTATTTTAGCTTTTGCCCGCTTCATGAGGAAGCAAAAGCACGAGCCAAAATGCCCTCCACCAAAATTAAAAATATTCCTGTTCCTATTTAGGTCTAAGTATCATTACCTTGCTGGGCTCTTCCAGGGAGAAGCATTATTTCAACCAGTTGGAAAACGGTGGCGGAGGAACAGGTTCTCCATACAATTTTCTTCATATCCTATTAGTTGCAATACAATTACAGTGAATACATCAATTCTTAGTCTCAGCAGCTCCTGGAAAGAGCCACCTATTAAAAAGCTGGCTTATTAATGGAATTGTACATCCAGGATTAATCGGGCCGTGTTGGCCATTTCCATTTCTCACTCCACAAGTGCTTTTGTTTGCTTAATAGGCTGAAGTAACTTGAGAATGACACAACTTAGAGCTTCCCCCATTTGCTGTGCGTATCGCCAGCAAATTTAATGTCACTTTCCTTTCTGGCGTTGCTCTGGGATAAAACCTGGCACGTGCCACTGAGGAAATCCACGCAGGGGGGCGAGGAAAGGGAGAAGGAGCTTTCTACCTTTGGTAGAAGCCAATGAGGGGAGACCCAAAATTGATCTAAAGGCTTTAAACCCCACAGGAGTTTGCAACACCAAAAAGCAACCGCCAAAGCGAGCAGGCTGGATGAGAGCCAGGCTACCACCGCAACATCATCTCCTAAGTGCTTTGAAAGCCTTTAGCCACCCCCAAGAGCATCAGCTGCCACCAGTCAGGTGTGGGGGGCCACCCCAGCCCTCCCTGCTCCGGGGGAAGGTCCATCGGATCACGACAGCGGGATGCCAGCCCCATTTGCCGGGCACCATCCCTGCAGTTCGAAGCGAGAGCCGCTGTCTCCCAGCACAGATATTCCTGTGGCAGCAAAGTCGATGCATGTTGAAGCATGGTAATATAGTATGACTTTTCCCTTTAATGGAATTTTTCTAGCCCACTAGGAAAAAAAAGACTCCATTAGCCATACTACAAAGGCTCCTACTTATTAGTATTTTAGAACAGCGGCAAAAACATTTCTTGAATCTAATTATTGCTGACAAATATGAAAATTGAAATCAAAGTTAAATTTTCAGCTACAGTGCCTCATACGGCAGCAGCTCGCAGGCTCCCAACTATTGCATCAACACATTTATTCTGCTGAGAAGGCTGCGGAGATTGGGCTCCCCCTCCACCCCCCACCCCTTCCAGCCCACCCCTCCATCTTCGGAGGCATTAACTCTGACATATTCATCTCAACAGCCGGGGCCGCGTAACTAACTTCATGTTTAGCAGTCGCACGTAGACGACAGATCAGAGCAAGGCTTGCAGGGGCTGAAGAAGGAGAGAACAGGGCTTTTTCTTTTCCTTTTTTTTTCCCCTTTTCTTCTTTAATTTATTTTTATTTATTTCCAACTTTGCGCTCTCCCAACCCCTTCCAATAAGATCTCAAAAGGAGTCTGTGGGTGATTTTTACATTTCTCGAGACAGAGAATCTGGAAAGGAGGGGAGAGTGGAGGGGGGGGAGGAAAAAAAGAAAAAAAAAAAGCCTTGTCAACATATTTCCTTTTTCTTTCCTCCCCCCAACATACTGTAAAAATCAATCCCCTTTGTCATTTTGCTCTGCTTGTGTGAATGTTTAATGGCTGTCGAGGGAGATAATGATTGCTGCTAGGAAATTCATTTCAGATTTGCTATTTATAAAGTACTTGGTGCTCAGGTGGGAAATTAACATAAGGAAGGGGGAAAGGGACCGAATCAGGGAGAAAAAAAAAAGGAGCAGCAGGAGAGGTGGATGAGATGCTGCGGGGTTGGAAGGGGCCGGCACTCTGAAGAAGATTCACATCTGTTCCCACCTCTCCTGGGACAGAGGAAAAAGGCTCACAAATGGCAGGGATGGCCCTGCTGGGAACATACTGGTGCTCCCAGGCACCGCCAGTCCCTTCCCACCCAAGCAAGGGCTGCCGAGCAGGGGTCACAGCTCCTTGCGCACCAGCAGCCAAAAATCCTGACAACCACCTGATGGTTTGCACCCCAGTTCTCTCTCCAGGCTCCTCCCCCACACCCTCGTCCCTCTGGATTAACCACAAACCTCCTTTGAGTCCCTTCCACCCCCCAGCAACCTGTTGGCACGTGTTTGATTTTCCAGATCCCGGGGGGATTCCCATCTGCGGTCCCGCCAGCACCACGCACGCTGCCATTGAGTTGCTAATTCCTTGTCTCAGAAGTTGCTTTTCACTTTCTGATTTTTCAATAATAGGCTTGGTATGAATCCCTTAAGCTTCTGAAATAAGCTGAAAACCGCTTTTCCAGCCATTTACATAAACACAAGTGGATCAGAAGGAATAATCATAGTTTATGCATTATTTGGGGGCTTTGGAGACAGCTGCTAATGCGATGTCAGGTTTCGAAGCCCAAAAAATGTACAATGGGAAGTGCTGACATGCGAGGGAAAAAAAAAGGCACAAAAAAAAACCCCAGCAAAAGGTAAACCAATAAATAATACACTTCTTTAAATGTTGTCTTCAGCAACAACGCGGTTTTGGCTTCGTCGCTACCCCAGCCTCTAATCGATCCTGCTCCCAGCCAGCCCTGTTCCAGCAAGGGCTGTATTAAGAGAGATGTAGCTCAGGCTACATCCAAATTCAGCTCTTGCCAGCCCTGCTGCTCTCCCGGGCCTTGGCCCGTGATCAAAAAACCCCGGTGCTGACTTCGGGGATTGACTTCGCCAAAAAAATAAATAGCCTAACGTAGGCACCCTGTGATCTATAAAAACCAGCTGGCCTGGAGGATAAAAGTTAAAAACCCAAACCAACCCAGGAACTTAGTGTTGTTCACTAGATAACTCTTAGAGGAGGTGGAGGAAAAAAGCCCCACTTAAAGTCTGAGATAATATTACAGTGTTAATGAACCTTGTTGGGCTGCCAGTGAGGCGGGTCAGATTTGGCTTCCAAACCAGTTCTTTAAATCAAAAATGCTGTTTCTGGCAAAATCAAAACATTAGCAGAGGATCTGTTTTGAAGAAATAACAATTAAATAAAAGAAAAAAAAAGATGGAACAAGGCTTGGGACTCCAGGCTTTTTCTGGTACCGCTGGAACGCAGCCTTCGGATCTCTCTCTTTTTTTTGTTGTTTGAAATCACTTCACAACTTTGTACATAAAGCTCCTGCAAGCTCCAAAACAGAACAAAAATGCTTCAAAATAAATCCTTAATTTTTTACCCAGAATTTACTTTCACGGGGAACCCACGATTGTTCTGGTTTATTCTGTTTCGGAGCAAGTAAAAAAACCAAACCAACCAGGTCTGCTTCGTTTCTAATATTACACAATTTCCTGTGGCATTTCCTACTTCTTAGCAGCTGCCCTCTCCCATCACGAGTCATGGGAGGATGCAAACCGAGTATCACAGGCTCCTTTCTAAGCTAAATTAGGGTTTCCCTGTGCTCAGTGAGGTACAATTACATAGTGGGGGGATAAAACATACAAATCCGGGTTAGCTAGACATGACATAAGATGGAAAAGGTGGGTGGTATCCTTATGGAGCTTGTGGACCATGCAAGGAGGCCAAACTGCTGCAGGACAAGCGAAGGATGTGAACTGTGGATGCAGGACCTCCAGGATCGCAGCATCTTTTGGTGCTCCTTCCCTCAAAACCCCTGCTGAGCACCTACTTCCATCCTGCCTGCAAAGCAGACCCCTCGCAGCTCCAAAGCGAAGCGCTTATCATGAGCCATAGCTCACTAGGATGGATAGAGGTGCCCTCACACGAGGTGCTGAGCACCCCTGCACCCCAACTGACGCCGGGGTCCACCCACCTCCAGAAGGTCCTCAGTACTGCACTGACTTTGTAGCTTGGCAGCAGCTACATCTCTCTGTCCCCGTCACCATGGGAAGGAGGAGGATGCTGTGCCAGCTTCCATCACCGCCTCCCCAGTGCTTTAAAGGGAATACTCCAACCACCAGTAATTTATGCACGTTGGGTCCCCGGAATCCTGGCTTCCCTGCACGGCTGCTACAAAGCAACTCGGTGCCACGGCTCCTCTGCTGCTTGAAGCCCTGCTCAGAGGACCTTTTTCGGCTCCCCCTGATTAGTAGGCAAAGCACACAGGAGGTGGAGGAGACAGAGGAAGGAAAAGCTGGGGGGGTGGGGGGGAAAGATGCCAAGAACCGAACAACTGTCTTTAGTGGGAACAGTCAACAGGACAAGGGGGTCAAGAGGTCAATTAATTTACAACAGCTTTCAGCATTGGACATATTAACTGTAAGCGCATCAAAACCCCACGATATCCTCCTTGGCGGGAGATAACAGAGCACAGCAAAGGCAGCACCTCTGATTTATTATTAACCAAGAGCAAAGTGCGTGCTTTGGGAAAAAGGAGGGAGGTGGTGAGCTCCTCTGGAATAGCAGCCACAGCTCCAAGAGTGCTGGGAGCACTGGGCGTGCGATGCCTGGATGATGCACCAGCATCCAGGAAAGAGGCCCCTGGGATTAGGTTGCCCCAGTTGGGATTAGGGTGCCCCAGAAGATGCAGTGACAAAAAGCTCATTCTTTGCAGTTGGGGGGGGGTTTCCCTATAAAAGCTACGAAAGGCATGGGAAGAGCCAGCAGGATGCTGGCTGAAGATGGGAAATGGCAGCATGGCCTGGACTTCCACCACAGAGCTCCAAAAATCTGGCACCTTGCTCATTTTGGCCCCTATTTGAAACCAAGAGCTCAACTCCAAGTTGAGGCTCCAAAGGCAGCTACGAGCCTTTGCCATGGACATCTGAGATGGATCAGGGTTGGGTCCCGCTGAGTCTAATGGGACATTTGTCACCACGCATCAAAGCAGCACTACCAGTAACTGAAAAAAAATAAATCACATTTATCCTCTTCAAAGCTTTGCTCTAGTAAAGCATCCCTTCAACTGAGGAATAAAGAAAATTTTGGCCTTCCCTGCCACTATTGAAGTTTGGGAAGGAAAGACAGATGCAGAAGAAGGGGTTTTTTCTGATCCCCACGGCCAGAAAGATCCTCCCCACGTGGTGCTTCGCAGGCTGCGGAGGAAGGCTGGAGCCCACCTCGGCCGTCTGACTGCGAGTTGCCTGGGAAGCAAGCTGGTGAGCTCACCCTCTCCACCCCGTTTATCACAGAAAACTTCAAGCCCTGCTTGTTGATTTGACCTAGATCTGTCAACTGATCAATTTTTTCCCCCATAGGGAAATAAATAAAATGGGGGGGATATCACAACATGGGTATTTTTAAGCAAAAGCTACAAGAAAAATACACGAAGCAGACACGTCCATTATTGAATGTGCTCATCTCATGCACAGGTCAGGGCTGGCACAAGAGGAAGACAGAAAAAACACAAGCCAGGGTTACTCTGATGGTCAAGATGCTGGCACGGATAAAGACAAGTTGGTTTTGGTAAGCACTAGGACATCACAAAACTGGGTGCAGCCTCCAGAGCACCCAGCACCACCAAGGCTTGTTAACAGGAATGGTCCCTATGATGCTTCAGACATTTTGTTTTACCAGAGGAGATTTATTTCAGCCTCACAGCTACCACCTGATCTTCTCTACTTTTCAAACTCAAATTCTTCTCCTCTTGACTGGTCAACGAGTCCCATCCCCAGTACGGGGACAGCTGATCAGTGCCTACCTCCTTGGCCATGCAGCCCAGCTCTGCTTCATTGTCCCCTCATGTATCCTGCTGTAGACAGCCACAGCCTCTTTCTCCATGCCCGTCTTGTAAGACCAGTAAGCTGTAACACGTGGCAGTGCATATGGGACCTCACACAGCTCTACTCCACAAGTGAGGCTCCTAAAGCTGTTGTAGCCACAGCATGAACCAGCTCCAGTACACGTTCCCCGTGACACCGGTATCTCATCCCAAATACAACTCTTGTGATAAAGATCTCCCCATACACACAGTGTAAAGCAACCACAAGTTCACTGCTTGCTACATTCTGCCAGCCCACCACTGCCTGACCAGATCAGTGGAGGGATGTTCCCAGGGAAGCAGCCATGCCCCACACGTGCAACGCTGCACCGAGCAAAGCCACCGACCAAACCAAGATCCAGAGTTTTAGGTGCCACCCCCCATTTTTTTTTCCACCATACGGCCTGCTTCCCAAAGGATCTTACTAGCAGAGGAGGTCTGCTGGAGTTCCAGTTTACGCTGTTGAGTCTTAAAAATGTGCCAATTAATCCCCCGCAGTGGCCTGATTTCCAGGGGTGCCGGATACCTGCTTACAGCTTCGGTTCAGATCAACAAGAATGACAGATGTTCAGCAACGCTCCAAATCAGGCCATTGAGGAACCGCAGCGCGTTCCCTTCCTTTTATGTACTACATATAACTGGGTTATCTAATCATGTAGGTATTGATTATTACTGTTATTACCTATTAAATAGCTATTTTCTGCTGTTGGGGTGAATATCGCATTTTATTGACCTGCACCGTAACCATTATCCACCATGAAGTCACATCCAATATTTTCCCCAGGGAACGATAAATCCGGGTATTCACAGAAAGACGTCGATACGCGTAATTTTTCTTATATACATTCATTAGAGCAATTACCTCCTTGCACAAACTGCCAGAAGGTTTCCCCTCCCACCTCCGCTGAGAAAAATTCCTCCTGGGATGCAGAGCCCTGACCCATGGGGTGCTCCCAAAGCCAGCCTCTGTAGATGTGTCCCGGGGCCAGACCAACCGCGCACGAGAGCGGTCCCTGCTCGGGTTTGGGAGCTGTCTGTGAATAATTCTTTTGGGTGAGGAACGCTCCGTGGCCGATGTTGACATATGCTATTATTTTCCATACCTATTTCAGCTTGTATGCTTATTAGAATAAGGTCTTTATGCTAATTTGTAAATCAAATTCCCATAATTCTTGGCTTACTGATGCTAAAGGGCCAGCTAAATCTTCTATGACCTTTTAGCCTTGTTAATCCTTTTACGCATGGTTGAAGGAAGAGCTTTCTTCTCTCTGCCACTCCCCAAGTGCCAGGGTGGGACTTTTGCCCTTTTCCCCCAGAAATCCAGGTGGGTGCGAGTCAGGGACACTGGGCACACGTGAAACTATCTCCCTACTTTGAAACAGGGAGACTGGGAAAAGAAAACGCTGCTGCTGGGTGCTTAAATGTGCTCTAGATATTCATTGTGCTATTTAAAAACCACGTTAAAAAAAAAAAAAGATAGCAAACACAATGAGAGCTGTGTTGGCAAACAGCCGCTCGCTTCCCAGCGCCCGGGGCTATCCCAGCCCTCTGTAGCCTCCCTCTTCTCAGCTCTGTTCCCCAAGAAGAGGAAGGTTCCAACAGCTGGACCTCTGGCCAGCTCTGCCCTTCCCACGTGCTGCTGAGATGGACATCTGATGGACATCTCATGCCCATGGAGATGCAGCACCCAAGCAAGCAGCCCTGCGTCATTCTCCAGCACTGACGCCCAGGAGGCAACAGCCTGAGTGATGGACTGGACATGTCAGGGCTCAGTGGGCTCCGTCCGAACGGACACGACACCCAACAGCTCCTGCTTCCAGAAAACAAACAGTGTTATCTGCAAAACTTGGAGGACCTGGGGATGTTTGCACAAATGCAGATGGTCAAGCACTTCGGAATTATCCCACTTCATGCTCCACTTTACTCTCAAGCACACTCACAAACCACTTTTCTTATTGTTTGTTTGGCTGTAAATAGGTAAATGACCTGGAATATTGATAAACTGCTGCAGAGGGCAGCACAGATCTCTTGAGCTATTTGTAGTAGATTTGTGCAAAACACAGTTTTCCTACATGACAATAATTTTTTGCATTTCTGAACGCAAGCCAGTCCCACTTTTGTACACTGAGCATGAGAGAAAAAGTTAGAAATTCAAAAAAATACCATGAATATCAGAAAAGTCCATGAAGCAGCAGCACCATACTGGCTACCGAATAACCCCCAATTACTCAAAATACGCTTAGAAATTTTTTGCTAAAAAGCAAAATTATTTTTGCTGGGTGTTTTTTTACATTTTTTTTTAACTAAGCTTAAATATAATTATGCAAGAAAACCTCCCTGTGGGGCTTCCTTCCCCAGCACACCCAGCATCTCCCAGCCCCAAAATGGCTCAAACTTTTTGCTGCTGAAGGCTGCCCTGTGCAATATCACCCAGCACCCCACAGCTCTGCCCTGGGCCCCCCCCCGGATCGGGGTACGATGCAGCTCCCCCCACCTCAGCAGTGACTCAGGGACTTCTGGCACCCACATCAGACTCCTGCAAGGCAGGGGGCTTGGGGAGGCAGCGCATTCCTCTCCACCATTCTCCTGCCAGGAGGAATGGAAAAAAAATAAAGGAAAAAAAATAATAAAAATCCCTACTTTCTGATCTGTAAGCTTTGATAGGAGCAGAGAGGGGAAGCATGAGAGCTGACCAGGCACAGGGAATAAGGCTGCAAGGAAGCCAAGTCAGAAGCTAATAGCAAGCATTCAAATAAAATAAGTATAAATTCTGGGCAGGAGAAATGAGGCAGCAGCTGAAGGAGCCAGGGCCCCCACCCCCAGAAAACCCCCATGTGAGCTTGGAGTGCAGGGAGACCGGCATCCCGAGCAGCAACCCGGGAGAAGAAAGAGCTTGAGGAGGGAGAGAGGGAGGAAGGCAAAGAGGAGCGATGCCTTGGCGTGTGATGTGCATGCTAAGCAGCCCACGCCGGTCGATATGGCAGGGGTGGCTTTCTGCAAGAGCGGGCCCAGCCTGCCCAGGAGAGAGAAGTTTGAGTGGAGGTGGTGCCTGGTCATCTCCCCAGCACACAGCAGCCCCCAGCCCACCTCGGGCAGCCCCCTGCCCCACACAGGCAGGGCTTTCCCACACACCCCGAGTCCTGCTGCAGAGGAAGCGGGAGCAGGCAGGGCTGATTTGGGCAAGGGGGTGCCCAGACCCTGTCCCCAGCCCTCGGTGGGCACCGGGACAGCGCAGAGGTTCCCGCTGATGGCTGCGCTCCCTTTCTTCGTGCAAGAGGCTGCAGCTATCCCCCTGGGGGTGCATCCATCCCCCCGAGGGTACAGCTATCCCCCCCAGGGGTCCATCCATCCCCCCGGAGATGCATCCATCCTCCCCGAGATGCCCGCATCCCCCCCAGGGTGTCTGCATCCCGGAGCCCCGGGTACCACGGGGCCGGGCGCATCCCCAGGCACGGTTCACTGCAGCCCCCGGGTTCATCTCTCTCCGCTTGCCAATCCCAGCTCCGCGGGCGGTCCCGGGGCAGGATGCGGCCCCGGGGCAGGATGCGGCCCCGTCCTCTCCTCTCCCGGAGGTAACCCCTCTCCCACAGCCCCTCCAGATGGCTGCGAGGAGACTAACGCAAGCTGACAGGCTCGGCGCTCCCGGCCAGATGGGGCTGGCTCCTGCCGCCTCCTTTCCCCCCCCACCTTTCCCCCTCGCGTTTTTGCTCTTTTTTTTTTTTTTTTTTTTTTTTTTTTTCATCTTCTCTGCTAAACACCAACTTCCTGGGCTG
>JANHGN010015924.1:0-27789 GCA_024605025.1 Megaceryle maxima
CAGGTGTCTCAGCCTTTCCTCATAAGGCGGGTGTTCCAGTCCCTTCATCATCCTTGTAGCCCTCCATTGGACTCTCTTGAGCAGATCCCTGGCTCTCTTGAACTGGGGAGCCCAGAACTGGATGCAGTACTCCAGGTGAGGTGTCACCAGTGCAGAGTAGAGGGGGAGGAGAACCTCCCTTGATCTGCTGGACACGCTCTTCTTAATGCATCCCAGGAACTGGTACTTGCTGAATATAGGCAGAGAGATGCACATAAATAAGACTTTTTTTTTTTTTTTTTTAATGCTTCCATAGAAAATTGTAAAGAAACCACGCAGAAACACTTAAAGTATTGTTTCACGTTGGAATATCCTGTGTTCTTATCTTTATCCAAACCAACAGATTTAGCTCAGTGTTAGAAATTTTTGTACTATATTTTTTCTTGTATTTTTTCATTTTCTGTATATTGTCTGGGTAACCCTTTTCAAAAACCTCACCATCATCCTGCCTCCTTCTCTGTGAGGACGTGAAGGAAGCTCAGAAGTCAATTTGCCCATCACATACTTGCTACTTAAGTCAGTTATTTCATTACTGTGTTGGCAGGTCTTTTTTTGTAGCTCCCTGGCAATAGACATAGTTTCAGTCAAGTATCCTCCACGTGGAAAAGCTGAAAAGCAAGCAGGTGTTGCAGATGAATTATAGTAAGTTAAGTAATTCTGCTACACAACTCTGTATTCTATTGGTACAGTAAGAGCTTGGAAGAAAGATAGTTTTTATATTTCTATGGGTGTTGTTATTTCAGAGAAATAAATTAGAGCAGTTCAGTATAAAAGCTTTTGTGTAGTTGAGTAAATGTTACTGTAATTTGTGCTTGACTCAAGCATGTGGAATATTTTGTCACTGTACCTTTTTTTGTTCATCTAAAGCAAGGTCCTATATTCTCTTAGTATCGGTAATGTAACTGTTGAATTCTTTTTGATAAAATTAGTGCTTCAGGTGAACTGATGGCTGGAAGTAAATAATTAATCCAAATCCCTTGAAGGACATGAGAAGAATCTCAAAGGAAAAGAGGAGAAATGAATGGTGAATGGTCACTGCACAGTTCCAACTTGGAGGTAGAGGGGAAGAGAAATGTGTTCTTTGTGGGCCACGTTTCACTTTGCCACCGAACCCAGCGCTGCTCCCATTCAGGCTGTCTGGAAGTTGCTTTTACTTTGGGATCTTTCATTGTTGCAGCCAGTGCAGGTTGAGCTTCAATACCCACACTCAGGGAAGGGTTTCACTGAGAGTACCTTGTGATGAAGTGAGAATAGCTATACTAAACATCAAAAGTAGAGCTCTTCTACTGTTCGATAGTAGCTGCCTGACTTGTAGTAATACTGATTGAATAACCAGGTGATGAATTGTACTGAGCTGTATCGTATAGGTTACCCTACCACATCTTAAGGTTAAGCATCAGTAGCACTTGGGCTTCAAGGCACTCCTACGATAATATAAAGCACAGTTTAACTCAAACTGGCAAGTGCTACGTGGGGATAGGGTAACTACTAAAGTTAACATTGCAGTAAAAGACCATCTTGTGTTTCTATTCCAAGCAGTCCTTGCACTGTGCTGCTCAGCAGTGGCCCTGATACAGAAGATTTATTTGCAGTAGAGAATTTGGACATCATGTAGTACTTGCATTCCTTCACCAACAAGGCTTGTGATGCTCCAGCATTAAGTAAATGAGAGGCCTGTAACACAGGGAGCTTGAATCTATTCCAAATGTTGGAGCTCTCTGCTGTAACTAGATAGTCTTGTTGTATTCTTGCTGACTAATTGAGGGTGATATTTAGTCTTTAAATTCAATGAGAATGCAACCACAATTCTCACAAAAACTTCTACAATAGTATAATGGAGTCTGGAGTAGTGCCAGTAGGTGTTGGACTGAAAAAATGAGACTCCTGAGAAGGAAAAGTTCTGCAGTAATCAGTCTGTGGAAGTTTTATTCCAGGAAGAACTATGCCACAGTCTTTTGTTGCAAGTAAAATGGTTTTACTTGTTAAAATAACAATGGCTTATTGTTTGTTGGGCTGGTTTGTTGCCTTTTTTTTTTTTAATAGCAAGAGCAATGTTTTTGGAGCTATATAGCCTCATCTATTTTTTCTGCTTCTAGATAATCCATACTTCATACATCAGATTGTTTTCTTTCTTACGGAAGCATTAATCTTGTTTTGAACTTGAATGATTCAATTATTTAGAAAAAGAGAGCAAAGCACTCTTAAAGCTTTTAAATTGGGTTTTGAATTTACAAATTTAATTTATCTTAAAGTTTATAAATATAAATTCTAATTAAATGTGAGTTCACAAATATAAGATCACTATTTCTGAACAGTCCTCCTTTAATGGATAATCAATTTCAGCTTGGTTCAGTAGTTTCAGCTGATGAATTTCTCTTAACAGCTACTGTAGGAAAAAATGTATTAATACATCAAAGGTATTCAACTGCCAGAATAATTCTGGGCCTCATCTTATTAATGTATTAATATTTTAAAGTATTCACTTCTGATCCTTTTAAAGCTGAAATAGTTGTGTATTATGAGTGTTGTGACTTCAAACATTGGTAAGCCTTGAAGCAACAAAGCTAGAAATTATTATAGGATATCTGGAAGAGCAGCATACTTTCATATTACATTACAGCAGATCATGAATCAGCTAGGGAAATACCCATGTAGTTTGATAACTTATGCACACTAAAGAATACTACTTTTCTCCTAGTACCAAACCAGATGTGATTGGACTGGTCCATACTCAAGGACACTTTTTAAAAAATAGGTTATCTTTAGTACTTTGGAAAATTACAAGACGTATTGAGAATTTTTGTGCTGCCAATGCATTGCTCCTACATCACCAGGATGTAGTCTCTAACTAGATTGTTTCTTAGAATTTGCACACAGTTACCATTTCCACTGACATACTCCCATCATGGCCTGATTAAGTGTTACATCTCTTCTGAGCTTTTATTTCTTCCCTAGTCTGCCCTTAGCTGCCTTTTATGTTCTTTGTTCTGTCTTTTGCACAAGCAGTCTTGCAAGATTTTTATCTTCTCCTCTCAGGCTTCTGTCTCACCATTACCTTTAATTAAGTTCTTGTTAAACTGGCATCTCTACTTTCTCACTTTTGTGGTCTCCTTCCCTTCTTTTCTCATATTCTTCTGCTACCTTGCCTCTTAGTTTCATAGTAAAGTTATTTCTCTTAATTGGTCAGTAACACTCATAGATTATTTTTTCTAATTATCATCAATTAAAATAGGTATGTTTTCATCCTTGATATTTTCTTTGCAGATCTTTAAAGCACAAGTGGAAATAATGCTGTTGAGAAAGTTGCGGGATAACCGGCTGTGTGGCAGGCTGCAGTTGGTTTGATGTAGGCAGAAGGAGCCATGCCTTTCCTAGCTTCTGCTTCCCTGTAATTTGCTAGATGCTGTCTTGGAATTGTATGAATATTGTAGTTTGAGACCAGGATGCTTTAAATGTTTTATGATGCTAGCGAAATTATAGGTTCAATTTAATATAGTTAGCTGTCACTTTTAAATACATAAATGCGTAAGCTCTCACAACAGCTTTGCATGCTTATCTGATGCTTGAATGTTCAGAAAGGAACTAAGCTATAACTGGTTTATGTCAGCTTGATTTTCTTAAAAGGAGAGGAAAAAGAGTAGCATTGTACTTTTGAATGTTTGCTTAGCACTGGTTGATAAATAACTTTCCTCTAACATTCTGTAAAATGCAGGGGAGGGTAAAAAGGAGAGAAGGAAAAACTAGTTCCCCTTGCAATGCACACCTTTACAGGAACTTGGTTTCACAGCATCTGACGACCCCCCCACCCCAGCACATGTTTATGAACAAATAATCTTTATATATAGTAAAATGTGTTATTTGAAAGTCAACTGTAATGCAAAACAAATGTTTGGCTTATATAGATAGTGCAAAACATCAAAGTTGTGTTGCTTGTGTTGCTGACTCTGCATTTGTGTAGTTTCAATTTGTAGTCAGTGAAACCACATAGCCATGCTTGGAAAGTATGTGTGAGAAACACAAAAACACCAGGAGCCGATGATACACAGGTCAGGATAAAGAAAAACTTGGAGATGAAAGAGGGAGACTTAGTTTCCCTATGTGAAAGTGAATGCTGACAAGAGTAAGGTTTCATGGAAATGATATAAAACCAGTACATAAGGTTGACATTAAAGGTAGCCCTGCTTGGTGATGCTGTACTGCTTTGAATGAAATAAATAGGGATATAATGCCAAGCTTTCCTTTTTTTTGTCTTTTGTGTAGCGATCAAGACAGCGAAATCTATGTTAATAACAAGTAAAATACTTTTTTTCCTCTACAGTAAAAGAAGTGGAAAACAAGCAGTGCAGAACAATGAGGTAATTCTTTCTTCATGTAATATATTTGTATTAATAATAAAAAAGGTATTATTTAAAAGTCCTGTAATTGTAGTTTTATTTTGGACAGAATGATGATTGCTGCAAATGTGGTTTGAATGATACTTTCAGACTTGCAGTAGTGAAACAAATGGAAGAATGGGGTTAATCACACGTGACTGACATAATCATAGAATCAGAGGATGGTTTGGGTTGGAAGGAACCTTAAAGATCTCCTAGTTCCAATACCTCTGCCATGGCTACTCCCACTAGACCAGGTTGCAGAAGGCTCCATCCAACCTGTTCTTGAACACATCTGGTGATGGAACATCCACAGCTTGCCCGGACGACCTGTTCTAGTGTCTCAGCACCCTCACAGTGAAGAAATTCTTCCTAATTTTTAATCAAAATTTCCCCTCTTCTAGTCTGAAGCCATTACCCCTTGTATTGTGTGTATGATGTGTAGCGTGTGCTTTTTCTTCTCCTTTGTGCACTATGAATGCTTACAGACTAGTACAGTAAGTTTGGCTGTATGCATAGCAACAGACAGCTTCCTCTAGATTTGGTATGATCTGTATTTGCTTTTTATTTAAAAGAGAAAAAGTACTGAACAAGATGTAGAGTCTGACAATTTCTAAGAGGTACTTTAAGCTTCGGGTAGGAGGCTTGGCATTTCCTCTTTTTTTTTTTGTGCATGTGTGTCTTTTAATTCATTTATTTGAAATGGATATATTGCCTGTTCGACACAAGGTTTTTTTATTTCATGTTCAAATAAATTGAGACAGTTAGGCCCAATGGCAGAGCCCATGATTAGAAATGAAGGTGAAGGTATGGTCATATGATGGTATGAATAAATAATTATTCCACATACTTCCATCTTTGATTAAAACTTAAGCAATTGCTAGCACTGGATAAATAGAAAGGTATATGCAAGCATCATGTTAGCTTCTAGCCAGACTTTGACTGCACTATCTGTCATAAACACTTGTATTTTGCATGGCTATACATATTTGTAAAAATTTTAACTAGCTTTCTCTTATTCCTACCCATCTTGAATATAATGATACTGAATGAGGAATTAACAGTCAAAGGAAAAAAAACCTGGGAAAGAAGATATTGGAATTAATGTAAGTGCAACACAGAAGTAGAAGTAGGGAGGAGATGAATAGAGAGGAAGAATAGGTTCAGCTCAGGCATCAAATATGTTTAGGCAGGTACTCCTAGAAATTTTGCACATCAGATATTGTGTTTGTCATTTCTATTATAGAAACTCAGTGAAGTGTTGGGTCATGCTTCATTAGGCCTGGACAGCAGTCTTTTAGTTGTTGGCATTGCTTAGATTTTTGGCTTTTCATTTAGTTTTTTGAAAAGGGCAGGACTGTAGTTGATTTCATCTTCTGAAAAACAGGTGTAGGCTTATTCACAGAGTGTTCAGAGTCAATTTGTCTTTGCTGGGGTTTGGAGCTTGCACTTGTTACCCATCACGTTGCATGTGTAAACAGTAAGTGAAGAGATTAAGTTGGGTTCTTTATGCAAGTTTCTGTGGTTTAATCATACTTGGAAATAGAGTGCTTAGTAAGATTGAGTTGATTAATGGTGAATCACAGGCTACTTTCTTTGTCTTCCCTATCCTGTCTCCCTAGGGTTTTTTTTTTTTTAGGTTTCCTGTCTTGAGTGTGTTGCAGTATTACAATAGGTATTGATAACTTAAGCTTGGGTAGCAAAGCCAGCACAATTGTGTTGATTAGACAGAGCTTGTTTTATGTGTGCCCTTTTAGTCTGTTTTCAGGACTGAATAGTTATGTTGCCGACTGTGAAAGGAGAAGATATCTGGACCATTAGCTTGTTAAATAGTATTCAGGTTAGTCAGAAGATAGGATTTTTATAGACTAAACAAACACATCTGATCCAAATAAAAGGTGTTTGGCTATAGGAGGGTTTCTAAGTGTGGTAGATTTACCTTGCTAGGAGTGTGGTGTACTGGTTTTTGGAAGTTAAGGAATTAAAATATTCTGGCTTCACTTGAAGCAAGTTTGGGCTGTACAGTCAAGGAGTTTAAACAATTTTTAGTCTAGACAAATGATGCAAGGCATCTTTAAACATACTGTTGATGGTGTCTTCTAGAGACAGGAAGTGTTAAGAGTTGTCAGATTGCATTATAACTGGTAATTAAATGTCTTAATGCTTTGGTCTGCGTTGTCTGTGTATCCCTTAATGTAGATTTGAAATACTACTTGGTATTGTGGCAACTGTTCCTATTGCAGTTTGTTTTGATAGCTTAGTTTTCTCATTTAGGGTTTTGGTTACTTGTGAGGGCAAATGCTCCTGATGCATACACTTTGTTTCACTTGTGTGAGCCAGCCTTAAATTTGAGGGAAATATTGCAAAAGCTGCAGAAGGAAGATAGCTATAAATAATTTAGGGGAAAATATCAGGTCAACACTTAAATACTGCATTACCAAAAAAATCTCATCATTTGTTTTTCTTGTGTTATGTGCAGCAGAAAGAGGGAAAGAAGGAGCGAGCAATGGTGGACAGAGTGTTCATTGCAAGAATATGTCGAATCCTGAAAATAATGGTCCCTAGAACACTTTGTAAAGAGGTAAGCATTGTCTGCAGTAACAGATAAAAGGGAGTGCTTTTGGCATCCAGTTTTCCTTTGTAATTATATCAGAATTTAAACAAAAGCTTATACTTGACTTGGATAGGACTGAATTCTACTACGTGTTTTAAAATAGCAACATATTCCTCTAAAAATCTGCATTTATGTTCAGTTGTTAGATCACTAAAGTTACAGTCTGGTTTCAATTACAAGCTAAGCCATTTACTGTCAGCTAAGAACTACTGTCTGTAGTATATCTTTTAAAAGGGCATTTGGATTTTGCAGGGTAGTACACTTCTCTGTGCAAGTGCTTGCTGTCTTTAAATAGCATGCTGCTCATCCATAATTTTTGTTTTGTAACTTGTCTCTAGGCCAACCCTTATTAGGAAGTGGATTTGTCAAAAAGTCTGTTAGCATCATTTCAGGAAACCTATGCAGACCAGGATTTAGCAGGACAAAATTTTTTGCCTCAGCGCTTTTCTCATGCTTTCCAGAACACTTAAATTTTCTTAAAGAGCGTTAGTTAAGCTCAGAACTAATATACTACAGTTCATCACTTAAGAACTTCATCATACATCAGGCACAAGAGCAATGAATTCCAGTGTACAGAATGTAGAGCAAGCATGGCAGCCAGCTAGCCTGGATGAACAGGGACCTTTGACAGCTCATTCCCAAGAAGAAAGTGCATGGATAGTAGAGGCATGGATGGGAATACCTTGGAATGCTGACAGAGCTGGCCTCTATCAACTTCAGAAGGTTATGGCCATAGGGAGGTTGCTTATAAATAAACACACACACACCCTAAAAAAAATAAAGTATCCCAAACATCACTCCCATCAGAAAGAAGTATACTGGAAGGTACAGGCTGGTTAGCTTCACCATATTCCAAGTACAGCTGTGAGCAAATCCTCCTGGAAGCTGACTCTGGCCATATGAAGGCCAAAAAGGTGATTGCAAACAGCCAGCTTGGATTTATGAATGAACTAACCTTAGTTACCTGATTGCTTTCAGTGATAAGCTGATTGACTGTGTGGATAAGAACAGAGGATGTTGAATACTTTGATTTTAGCAAGGCCTTGAAACTAGGTCTTCCCTAGTACTCTGATAGTCAAACTGAATTGACTGGGTATGTGGACAATAAGGTGGATGGAAAACTGCCTGGACTGTTGGGCTTAAAGATTATTGGATTGATGGTACAACGTGTGACTGGTGACTAGTGTCCCTGTTTTGAGTGGGGAGTTGGGGCAGGTGACCTTCAGAGGTCAACCCATGTGACCCTATGCTTATGGCAGAAAGGTGTCTCACAGTAGCAGTAATTTCTTTATCCCTGCAATCCTCCATCTTATAGGATGTGACCAGTATATGTATTGACCAAATACAATTCTTTAAAAGACAAACTTTCTCTATTAAAATGTTATCAGTATTTTATTAAAAATATTGTATGCTAATGTTTCCTGTAAAACAGGCAAATATTACATTAGCTGGAGGCAGCAGGGTGGTACTTTTCTGCTGGATATGGTTGGACAACTTACTAGAAAAAAAGTGGTGAATGGTATCTGTTGTTTAACTGTTACACTTCTGGTTTTGTACTAGACAGGTTATTTGCTGCTTATTGCTGTGATGCTGGTAGTCCGCACATACTGTGATATTTGGATGATTCAAAATGGAACTGTCATTGAAAGGTATCTCTATACTTGTTATTTTTAAACATTCTTTCCTGTGTTTAACAGGGAGTGTTGTCTGTCCGAACACATATCCAGACTTTGAGTTTACTGGTTTATATAAACCAGTCAGAAAACTGATATAGTTGCAGTTTTTGAGGCAGAGCCCTATATTTATTTAAAGAAAAAAAAAACAAAACCAAAAACAACTCTTTAATCAACTATGTTTCTGTAGTTGGACATAACTTTTTTAAACAAAATTTGCCTACTAAATGATTTTCGGTTGTTTTGGTCCCATTTTGTACAGTGAAGACACTCAGACATGTTGCATGGATATTAGGGCTGTTACTTCCTACTGTGCTGTTTGCTCTTTCAGTCTTACTGATTTAGAAAGTGAGTTTTAGTTCTTGTTAATTGAAGCAACTCAGAATTTGTCTTGGAAATGTCAATTCAAAATGATACTGTATTTCAGGAAAGTTTCAGGGCTTTGTAGAATGGGAGGACTGCTTTGTTTCTTTGATGTGAGAATCTATGAAGCAAAGGAGAAAAGGAACTGGTACTGTGTGACCGTGAATTTCTGAGCCATTAATGCAAGCTGTTACTGCAGGGGCACAAGGGGGATTATTGCTCAATCTGTCACGCACCACTTAATTTACAGAAGTCTGTCATACTTGAGTTTGTGTCTAGTAACTACAGATTTTCACAGTGACTTTTCCTCTATGTGGTCTTCTGAGAATTTAGCCACTTAAGATGTGTTAGTGTATACTTGCTTGTTTGGCTTGTAACTAACTCTTAGCCAATGGCTGTTCATTTACAGTGCAATAATCGGCCGCAGTAGAAAAGATTTCAAGAAATACTTGTTCAACTTCATCGCCGCAATGCCTGCTGTAAGTGCTCGCCTTTTAGTAGAACATATTTTAAATGTAAATTAAGAATTTGAGGACAAGATTTCAAATGAGTGTTTTGAAGCCCTTGGAAATTGGTTGTTTTACATGCAGGTTGTTTTATATGCAGGTCTGTATTAAGACATTTAATTTTATTGGCTCCAGTGTGTGGGAGACTATCAGCATGTTTCCTTAGTGATTGCAATTACTTTGCTGGCATATATGTTTAGGGTTTCAGGTTGGTTTTGTTGATAGCAATTTTTACTGATAGCTTAATGTGCCATTTGTAGTACTGCTTAACATTTTGGGGATTGGATATTAGGGATATTTCAATATTGTAGGTCTGGGATTCTTTTGGCACCACTGAAGATGAATATTTCTTTTTGGTCTTTAATTTTTATACTTTTTACAGCTGCTTCTGAGACTTGTTGGTTTTTTTCCACCCTTTAACTCTTTTTCAGCTTGCAAACATCTCTGACCTGCACCAAGTAGGAATAATTGTTACTGCCTAAGAGATGATGTACCTGGTTTACAATAGATTGATCAATTTAAGGTAGTGGTTGTCAAATGATCGCTCCTTTTTTTTTTTTTTTTTTTTTTTAAAGCTTAGCAGAAGAGCTGAAGATAAGCTGTATGAACATAGTTTTCTATTAAATATTTTGATTTGGTGAGATCCGCTGGCAGCTGGAGTTTTAAAAAACAATGTAGACAGAAACCTAATGAGTGGTCCTGCAGATGCTATATGGTTCGTCTTAAGTATTTTAATAGTATTATTTACTTCAAGGGGAGAATTAACTGTTCAAAAGTGCTTGTAAACTGATATAAGTATACTACATCTTGTTAGCTAACAATATTGAAATACTGTCTCTTATTTTAGATCTCTTTAGTGAATAACTTCCTGAAATATGGTCTAAATGAATTGAAACTTTGCTTCCGAGTAAGGCTTACAAGATACCTCTATGAGGAATATCTTAAGTAAGTAACACCTTGTTAATGTCTAAAGGTTTTACAATTTTTTTTTTTTTTTTAAATCAAGCCAAATAATTCTAAGTACACAGTAAGGTAGCAAAATGCTTAATAGATTAGGCATACTGTTTAGAAAAAGCTTTTGGTTGCAGTTAAGGATGAGTGGCTTATCCAGGTTGTATATGTCACAGATACAAAGACAGGAAAATTGACTCAATTTGGGGAAGAAAATAAAAAATCAGCACAGCACTGCTTGCATTACTGGGTCTGTTTCCCAAGTGCTAAAGCTGCTTTCGTATAGTGCTAATAATCCTGCAGACTGAATTGGATGCATGAACTGGAAGAGCTGCTTATTTCCTACTGCACTGAATTTTGGCTGTCAGGTGTGCTGATGAAGAGTTTGTGAGGGTTTTCTAAGTCTTAAGTGCAGCCTCAGTGCATGAAGAAGCATGTGCCTGAGCTTCAACTAAGACATCCTAGAGCCTAAACAGTTCTGCAGGATTTAATGTGGATCTGGTCAGGCAGAAACACAAAGCTATGTTGACTCCATACCTTCATTTAATGTTTGCACTACTTTCCATATCAGTTCTATGAAGTAATGAGTTCCAATTATTTGAGATCCCCATGAATTTCTTTCTGACACTTAGCTATTGTTTTGTTTCAGAGCTTATACGTACTACAAAATGGGAAATCTGGACAACAGAATAGCTAATCCAGATCAACTCCTTACACAGGATGTAGAAAAATTCTGTAATAGTGTAGTGGACCTGTACTCAAACCTTAGCAAGGTAAGCCTTTTCAGTGAACTTTGAGTAACAGCTGTGGACATTTGGGATATGTCAGAGCTCAAAATAATTGCTTACTTTTATATGTGTATTGTTTGGAGTGTGGTGCTAAAAAGAATTGTTTATGATGACATACTGTTTCACACTCTGAGGTTTCCATGGCCTCTGCTAAAGCACTGTTGTGGGTCATTATAATTTGTATTAACTTTTATCTTAAAGAACTTCCTGTGTTCTTTTGCACTTGAACAGGGAACTAGTGTCCTCGGCTAGCTAGGCTTTGGAAGGAAACCACTAGCTTTTCATTACAAATGAATATTATTTTTAGGCAGGGAGGTGTGATTGAATAAGCAGTTCCTTCTCTTTCTGATGTAAATTTTAGGGGTTTTAAGTAATGAAATTGAATACTGACAAAACTTTTAGACTCGTGGGGTTTTTTTATGCCATGTTGTTCATATAAGCAGAAGTATAGAGCATAATACAAGTGCACGTGTTCAAAAACTTCTGGCTACAAACCCTGTAGTTCAGCTGCTCTGATTCTGAGAATGTGTATGGAACAGGTTGCTTACACATTGGAATATTGCTTCTATTGGGTACATAACCAGTTATATGATAGCTGAAGTAACTATAAGAAATACTGGGCAGAAAGATACTAAGTTATCGCGGGGTCTAGTCCAACTTTGCTCAGTGAGCAGAGTGGTTTTACAGACTCAAGATAGTGAAGTACTTTTTTTATGCAGTATGTACATTAGATAAAGATGACGATGCTTTTAATGTTTGATTATTGAGTGAATGATTTCAGGAAAATGTCATGTGGTTGAGATTCCTTTTGTTTTAGCATTTAGTTTGTACAATAGGTTAACCAGTATTGTGCTTTCAAAGCAGAGCTGTAATTGTTCTTGAGGCGATTGATGGTTTTATATTTAATTTTATATTTGTTTTATGTTGATGCTTTAATGCTTTTTTTCTATGCTTCTCTTACAGCCCTTCTTGGATATAGTTTTGTATATCTTCAAGCTCACAAGTGCAATAGGAGCTCAGGTAAATTGAGTGGGTTTTTTAGCATTACAAACAAATTTTTTCCCTCCTTTGGTTATACCTCTTGTACCTCTTTGGAGTCTGAGGAAAACCTCTAGATGTTAATTATGAATTCATCTGTTATATGAAGAGATACTAAAAGTATGCTTTTACACTTAAGGTTTTGTATACTTTAGTGCTCTCTATATTGAGGAAAGCAAAATAAGAAACATAATTTGCAGGCATTCAATCAACAATTAAAAGAAACGGGAAAGTTCTTTATTTTCTTCTAGCAATTACTTGGGAATCCCATTTAGTACAGAACTCTTCTGCCTGCTTACATCTTGTGTGACCTCCAATTAAGGGAGAAAATGAGGTTTTTTATTTCTTTGCAGTCTCTGTGAAGGGGAGCCATTCCTTGCATTGAGCTGCATGACCATTCTTCCCACCCACCTCCCCAATAAGCTGAAGAATTTGAGAAATAATTGTTCGGCTTAGTAAACTGATGTATTATCAAAAATATTCAGGGTTTGGCAAGAAGCAGCTCTGGAATGTCCTGCAGACATTGCCAAAACAGACTGCAGAAAGTCTTAGCTGAACCTAGGTAGCTTTTCCAGCCTTTGCATTGTTCTCTGTTATTACAGGCAGTTTATGCCAAATCCAGTTTATGGCTTTGGTTTTATGCCATGCCATTCAGTAGTATTTAAGCATGCTGTTTAGGAGCCCTGTTCTACTGAAGCTTTGGATCCAAAAGAATAAGAGGTCTCTACTGGGACTTCTTGAGAGAAGCAGGAAACATGCTGGGAGATGTATGGGACTGAAGTTTTGACAGCTATGACAATGTAGCAAAAGAAAAAGAAGTAGGTAGAAATACAAGATAACAAAGTGAGAGAGGACCAGGAAGCTATTAATAAGCTAAGATGGACAGTAGGACATGGAAATTGCACTGGGTGATGGTAAAGGTTTAGTATAAGGTTGAGATGAGAAGAGCATCTGGGGAGAGATAATTAGTAAAATCAATAACACAGTATCTACAAGACAAAGGAATGGGATCTGATAGGGATTGCAAGAGTAATTGAACTGGTAACATAAATACATGGGAGGTGAGAATCAAGAGATTGATGCTTTCTGTGCGTTTTGGATACAGGTATTGCAATTTGAGACCATCTAGGTGGTAAGCTTTTGTTCTTTTTTTGATACTCACAGGGTCCAGCTAGCATGATGGCCTACCTGATTATTTCGGGGTTTTTCCTTACACGTTTAAGGAGACCAATTGGCAAGATGACTATTATAGAACAAAAATATGAAGGGGAGTACAGATACGTCAATTCACGGCTTATTACAAACAGGTATGGATTTACTTGGATGGCAGTACATGTGATAGTAATACTGTGGTGTAAGTGGAAAATATATTTGGAAAGTCTGATGCTGTCAGTTCTGAGCAAAGCGTTTACATCTTTATGCAGATGATGATGGCATAATTCATATGTGCATTATATTTCTAATTCAAAAGACAAGCTGTGACAGGGGTATAATAAGCTTATGTTTTACTGTTATGAAAAAGTCCAAACCCTTATTCCATAAACTGAAAGAGATGTATTCCTGTGTTTTATGGTTGACTTTTTTTTAGAATGTCTTTAACAAAATGAAGGTGCATTCTTTGAGTTTGTTTGTTTGGTTTTTTTTAGTGAAGAAATTGCTTTTTATAATGGAAATTTGAGAGAAAAGCAGACTATTCACAAAACCTTCCGTAAACTGGTAAGACTTTTTTACCTTTTAAAACATCTTAAGCAAAACTTCAATTAATATTATAGTGATTCTTGACATATATTTCTATAAATTGAATTGGATCTTATGCTGCTAAAGTCATTTGACTTACAAATAAATATGCAGAACACAAGTTTTTCATAGAATGGTTTTTCTTTTGGTACTTACCTCCTTTTTACCCCCTACAATTACTGCTCTCTCCCTGCTTAGTTTCCAGTGTAGGTAGTTTTGATCTAAAGTGCAGGCCTTTGCCAGCAGGGACACTTGTGCAGTGCTTGTCATAGTTACAGGTGTATTGACCTATCTGTGACTTACTGAAAAATGACTATGTTTGGACTCAAATGTTTATAAAATAATAAAAGATAGTAAACCAGGCACTCCTAGTTTGACCTTTTTTCTTCTGTAACTTACCAGGTGGAACACTTGCATAATTTCATCCTGTTCCGGTTCTCCATGGGTTTCATTGATACTATAATTGCCAAATGTAAGTGCTTGTCCAGTGCTAATGGATTGCTTTAAATATCAATGTGCTAATGTTTTTACATGAGATTCTTTTTTATTGCTTCAATTAATATGTATCTTAATATTTACTTTTAAACCATAGACCTTGCCACTGTGGTTGGTTACCTGGTTGTTAGTCGTCCATTTTTGAACCTGGCTGATCCTCGTCATCAGAATAGTACTCATGCAGAACTTCTGGAGGTAAATAGAACAGAACCAAAACAATTTATTGAATTTAAATTTTGTTAGTTGACATAAATAAGCTTTCTTTTTGTTTAAAATAAACTCTAGGACTACTACCAAAGTGGAAGAATGTTACTGAGGATGTCTCAAGCTTTAGGCAGAATAGTCCTAGCAGGCCGTGAAATGACAAGATTGGCTGGGTAAGCTTAATAGTAGTTGTGTAAAATAATCTTTCTTAATGTTATGTTGTTGCTGTTACGTATTTCATTTTAAGAAACTGACCTGGGAATTAAAATGAGCTTACGTGCAGCACCCTAAAAGCCTAGAAATTAAAACCACTCCATGCTGAAAACATATCTGAAGTGCTAATTATGTCCACAAGTGATTTCAAATCTGGATAGTAGCACCATACAGTTTAATTGAAGAGTCATTGTCAAATGCTCATAAGTCAATCATGTGTTGATTATTTACCAAATTACTTATTTACATCTTAAGAAGAAAAGTTATTAAATATTTGGCAATTACAGGAGAAGGTTCTTGTAAGTCTTGTGAGTTTTGGACAACCTCAGTGCAACTCTAAAATTTAAACAGTCTGGGTTGAATAACTCTGTCATTTTGATGGCTTAACATAGTACTCATTAGCACTTATATGGATTTCTGAAGCTTCTAAAGGTTAATTACTTTTTTTTTTAGTTTCACAGCTCGAATTACAGAATTAATGCAGGTTCTGAAGGATTTGAATAGTGGCAAATATCAGCGTACTATGGTATCACAAGAAAAAGGTAGATGCAGCATAATATGCAATATGTGCATCTCAGTGTAGTGTTCCAGTCTCTAATATATTTTTCTTAATTTAAGATGCGGATAAAAAGCAAGCTTTGCCTTTGATTCCTGGATCTGGAGAAATTATCAACACTGATAACCTTATCAAGTAAGTTTGCAAAGTTTTCACAACTCCAACACTTTTAATGTAGTCTGGCTTTTAAATCTTTTCCTCTGTTGATATTAATAGAGATTTTAATTTACATTATTGCAATGTATGGTTCCTGTTGTACTACAGTTTTATTTACAAATAATTCCACCACACTCCCACTCAGAATTTCTATTCAGTAAGTCAATCCTTGTCCTCTCATGTAACATGCTGGCTGGACTTATCTTTTTTGGTAACATTTCCTGTTGTCCTTTGGAATGTGACTTCCCAGGCCACTCAGTTAACACTGTTAAATTTCTTCTTAGAAATACATTGGTTTCAGATTTTATTCCATGTACAATTCAGCTGTAAAAACCAAGGGCAAGTCTGTATTCAGTTTCAAAATATTTGCCTCTATTTCTGTGCCCTTGGACAATTCATTGATGTACTCAAGTAGCAATCAATTCCTCAGTTCTTTGCAGTCTTCAGGAGCATCATATTGACTTAGTAGTGCTACTTAATCTCTTAACTGGCTTTACTTTATACCTTTAAATGGTCTCAACCTGGCCAATGTGGAAAGCAGACAGTGGAGTAGAGGGGAAGGGGGGAAGTGAGAGGGAAAGGAGATGAGCTATTTTTGTTATTTAAAAAACAAAGCAAGGTGGAGGTGAGCAGAGAAGCCATTCACTGTGTATCCTAAAACTAATTGAATAGACTCCCACTAGCAGGCTTAAAATTATGTTCTTGAATGTAGGTTTATATGCACAAGATGCTTTTGGAGAACAAAGGCTTAGAAGGATTCGTAAAACAAATACATGAAAGAAAAAATTACATCTGTAGGTATCTTTTAAATACTATGGTACCACTTTGGCTTTGAAAACTTCCTTACCTGTTACTAGTTGGAAACTAGGACAGTGTTGAAATGGGGACAGACTGAAGTACTGCTGAAGGCTTACCCTGTTCCTTAAATCTGAGTAAGCATGCAGTATTAGCTGCTTTTAGGCAACTACTTTTTTCTTTTTCTAATTCTACAATACAAATAGGTTTGATCATGTTCCGTTGGTGACACCCAATGGAGATGTTTTGATTCAAGACCTTAACTTTGAGGTAAGGTTTTTTTTTGAGTATAATTTTCTGTGATATTAAAATTTTCAAGTGAAGATTATAATTTCAGAGGTTAATCTTATTTACAAAAAACTGTGCAAACAGAAGTGGAGGGGTGCTTCTATGGTATGCTTAAATCTGAACAAAATCATTGTGTTAGTTGGAAAAAAAAAAAGTAACTATTTTTCAAAAAAATGTTTTTATTCTAAGTGTGATTTTCTTCCAGCTGCACCTGGTACTAAGCTAGTTGGCAAAAGTATTAATTATTGTAAATTAGTCACTGTAATGTTAGAAAGTATTATGTGCAAGCCCATGAGGATACCAGATTGTCTTACAGTTGATAGAAGCTTTCAACAGTACTTTTTCCTTATCCTTTTAATGTGTTGGCTTTGTATTTTTTAGGTTCGATCTGGTGCAAATGTTCTGATTTGTGGGCCAAATGGGTGTGGGAAAAGCTCCCTTTTTCGTGTTCTTGGTGAGGTAAGGGAACTTTTTTAAAATAAGCAGGGAGAATTGAAAGAACTGTTGTAGTTGGACTTTTTTGGTCAAGTTAAAAACTTTTTCTTGTTGCAGTTGTGGCCTCTGTTTGGTGGGCGTTTAACAAAACCTGTAAGAGGGAAGTTGTTCTATGTTCCCCAGGTGAGGCAAAGTACTTGAACTGACAACAATCTTCTCTTTAATCCGACTTCGACAATGTTTAGAAATATTTTGACATGTCTTTTTGTTTCTAATTGTATTTTAGAGGCCATATATGACTCTTGGAACGCTCAGAGATCAAGTCATATATCCAGATACTTTAGAAGATCAGAGAAAGAAAGGAATTTCAGACCAGGTAATAATAATTTCATTAACCCTTTGTCTTGCTTTAGATGAGTAATGCTTCAGATTAAAAAAATGACCTGAAACTGTTATTAAAACACTGCATTTAGTTTGGTTTTAATATTTATCAGGGTTGATAGTACACCGGTGTAGTAGTATAACCCTTTATAAGCTTTTTTCAGTAATTTCTTTAAGTTCACTTAAGCTTTGTCATTCCTATTTCAATAAAAGGTGCTGAAGGAGTACTTGGATAACGTCCAGCTGGGTCAAATCCTGGAACGTGAAGGAGGCTGGGATAGTGTTCAGGATTGGATGGATGTACTCAGCGGGGGAGAAAAACAGAGGATGGCAGTATGTCTCAAAAGCATAAATACTTAAATACAGGATATAAGTCGAAAATTTAATCTCAATTGTAAGCGGTTTTTGTTTACTAAACATTAATACTTTCTGTAGAAGAAACCCCCAAAATGTGAATTACCTGAATACTGAGAACCTAAAATAGTGTTTATTGTACTCAAAATTTAATAGTGTTAACTCTTTACGACACCTTATGCTTTGATTGTATAAACAGAATTTCTAAATATCTTTCTTTCAAAAAAGTAGTAAAGATAATGCACAGCTCTCAGATTTTTTGGCTTCAGTGGGTGCCAACTTAGAAGAAATCCTCTTACCACAGTAAATTTTCAGACGCTGATTCTTAGTTGAACTTCTAACACTGTGTGTTAGTGGTTGTGGTTCTGTATCCATAGTAGCTTTTTGTTTTGCATTCCAGATGGCAAGGTTATTCTATCATAAGCCTCAGTTTGCAATTCTTGACGAGTGCACCAGTGCTGTTAGCGTTGATGTAGAAGGCTACATTTACAGCCACTGCCGGAAGGTAAGCTCTTTCTAGAAATGTATCTCTATGATAAAAGGAAACTTAAAAAATACAAAGCTTAGAAGGGCATACAAGGACCCTCTATGAACACTAGAATTCAAGAATTGTTTTGTAGTCTTAGGATAATATAGAGAGAGTTCTCTGATACACAGAGGCTACGTAACTGCTTAGCAACCTCACTTTTCTGGATAAAATTAGTGTCGGTTGAAGATCAGATAATCTAAAAGAGGGGTTTTTTTGTCCAGGGCAACAGAAGTGAAAGGCTGGAAATTAACTTTTTTCATCTATTTTGAGATACAAAAAGCCAAGCACTTTAGGAAGACATGATGATATTATCTTTGTGCCCCCTCCTCTCCATTTTAGATGCTATGTAGTACCATGTGGAATATCAGTAAGATTCAATTTCACACCTCTTGGGCTTGAAATAACATTAATTACTGAGTAGCAGTATTCTCAGAATGGTAATGAAGCAAAACTGTGTCCACTGAAATATGTGCTTGAAATTGGAAGTGGGACCTAAGGAGCTGTCTGTAGTAGAAAATTGATGCTAGATGAGGACTGCTGAGTAATGGATATTATTTCTTGAACTAATTTTACCACATTAATATCAATATCCTAATGATTTTTAAGTCTGTTTTGCATATAGGTGTTATTCTGTTAACTTGAATGCTTATTTGTACTTTTGCTTTAGAGTTACTATTGCCAAGTAGCTAATGCATGTTACTGAAAAATAGAATTCCTAGTTAAGCTGTCTTTGCAGAAAGAAAAAAATGTTACATGTTTTATCATCAGAGCCATTTTCTCCTTTAACTGGTGCTACCATTTAGGGATGTATAACAAACTGAGTTGCAGGGAAACAAAGGAAGATTATTTAAATCGTCACTGAATTTATACTTTATTGATAGCTTTTGTGATTTTTTTTTTTTGTTTTGTTTTGTTTTGTTTGGGTTTTTTTAGCTGTTAAAGCAGACTTCTTTTGATCACCAGGTTGTTGTTATACCTGCCTCCTACCTTACCTCCTTTGCCCAGTTCATGCTATGTTTTATCAGATCATTAGGAGCAAAAGAATGGTGAAATCAATTAATGATAAATCCCTCCATTTTTTTTAACTGCAAAATCTTCTATTAAGCCTAGATATGTATACTGTTAATAAGAGAATCTGCAAGTTTGTGATTCTGAATTTAAGCTGATATGCTGAAAAATAATGCCTAACCCATGGGAAAAAATTAACTGCTTTGTTGTGTGTCTTCCCTTCATGTAGGTTGGCATCACTCTCTTCACTGTCTCCCACAGAAAGTCACTCTGGAAACACCATGATGTATGTAGCTTTTGCTAAGGAAACCTGTAGGTTGTAGGGGTTTTGTTGTTTGATTTTCTGTTAAACTGACTTTACAGTTCAAGGTATTCTCATTTTAAATCCTAACAGGTTGTGTTCTCTTTCTTTTTTTTTTTTTTAAAAGGTTTTACTTTCATAATCCAGTTGCACTATTTAAAATATCCTAGGCTTCTAGTTATGAAGGGAAGAGTAACCAAAAATCCTTAAATGTATCTGTAAAAGTAGCCTCAAAAATGTGAAAGGCTCACTAGGCATTTAACTCAGCCTCAAGAAAAATCTTGATCTGCAATCCAGTAAATATTATGGAGTTTTTGCTTTTAAAATACATAATATATCTGTGCATGAAAAAAAAGTTTATCTCTATTATGTGGACTTATAAACTAAGATTTGACTATTGTTATTACTTTTGATGCAGACAGATTGTATATGTGGGAAAAATACTCAATACACAGGGATGAAAGTGTACCTTAAGTATATTGTTACAAAATAAGTGATAAGTCACAGAAGTGATATTGTTACAAGTCTTAAGTATAGGTGTGACCATTAGCAGACTGAGGGATGATACCAAAAAAACCCCAAACAAAACCAACCAACCAAAGAAAACACCACCAAAACAGTTTCACTTTTTTCCTAGAGGCAACTGAATTAGTGAAACATGAAGTGGGAGAAGCTTACCTGCTGTCTAGCCGAGTTTAAGATTTTGCATTAAAACTATTTAAAAATAGAATTTATTTAGGCATTTATAGACCTAATAATTTTTAGGTGGTTGATAACCTATGTTCTTTTATTTCAGTTTTACTTGCATATGGATGGCAGAGGAAACTACGAGTTCAAGAAAATAACTGAGGACACAGTTGAATTTGGATCTTAAAGTCATGAACTGAACTGCTACAGAGACTGATTACAGGAAGTGTGTAGAATGGCAGATGTCATACAATGAAACTACTCAGCTTGTTTTTTTTAGCATTAATTAGGATAACCCAAAACAAGCTGTTAAGCGTTTACTATTGTGTAGGATATTGCTAATTGTGTATATGTTGGTTTAATTATTGATATGTACTAAGAATGTCCTTATTCTTGTGGTTTAAAAACCTGCCTAAATTAAATTGGGCTTAAATCAGTGTAACCTGATTCATCCTGGGATGCAAACCATTTGAAATCAGCTGATTTGACTTTTGTAGACCTTCTTTCCCTTCAGTGAAAAGCCCTGTTAAAATTAGGGTTGCTACCTCTCTTGTTCCTGCAAAGCAGTCTTGGATTTTTGCTCTGTTCTATGCATATTTCTAAGTTATCTCACATGATGCAGGGCATTCTCCCATCTTCAGATCTGTGCCCTGTTAAATGAAAGAGCCTTTTCCTTGAACAAGCCTTCTGATGTGGCCAATACGCCCTTGCTGATAAAAGGATGGACGGAACCTAAAAGACAAAACTAATTCCTTCTGCTAAAAGTAATGGAGCTTGTTCTTTGCTGAGTTTTGGATTCTCTTTTAACACCTGTCTGTCCATGCCATTCTCTCTGCTGCTCAGCAATCCTATTTTCTCCCCATTTTGCAAGAGCTTCATTTTTACCTCAGCCCAGCTGCCCTTTTTCTGTCAGAGAAATGCTATGGTAATGAAGAGTTGAGAGGATGTTGAGGGAGGATAGGACTGACCAAACAATCCATCTTGTGCATGTTTTCAGCTCTGAAGAAATTGTCTTCTGCAACTAGAAACAGAGAAAAGAATGTGGGTCCAGTCATCTTCTCCTGAAATCAGTAAGGGTTAGAATGGATGCAAAGACATTTATCTGTGGAATAGCACACTGTTGTCTGTCCTGTATCTCTTTAGTCCAAATGCAGCAGTTGCTTTATCCACGTTCTCCTTTTCTCCCTCTTCAAAGAAGCCTGTATCTTTTCATGGTTTTAACTGCCCTTCAGATCTGAGTTTGAAAGTGATAATGGTACTTCCTGTTTGCTCCTCTAGGCTGTGAAGCCTGAAATGATGCTTTCATCCTTCATGTTCATTTTCTTACTTGTCATGGCGTTTTTTGATTTCTGATACAAATTATTCACCTGTGATTTTTGCTCTTGTCTAAGGATCTCCAGTCCCTGCTGGTTTTCTTGTTCCAGCTGCCAAATTCCCTTGAGGAAACCAAACTCTTTTAATAGTTTAACTCTTTTTCTGTACAGATTATTACCGTGGTTGCTACGTGACTTTGACAAGCATAAATGAAGCAAGGTGATTTTTGATCAGGGAGTAGGAAGGTATAACTCAAACTGAATCACTCTTTAGGCTTTAAAACAAATTTCCAATACCTGTTGTACAGTGAAGGTCTAGTAGTTTTTAGTGTTCCATATAAGATATAATATAGGAATGCACTACATGAAGGCATGCATAAAATATGCAATAAATCTGTTCTCTGTGCATCTTTTATCAAGGGTTTAGATCAAAGCCAAAACCATCTTTTTATAAAATGGATATGTACTTGGATGCACTGCGATATGTTAATTTTTACTAAATTTGATTAGTCCTCTTTCATATTGAAATTGCTACCTGTTCATATTTTTCCTTTTATCATAGTTTTTGCCCATAACTATCAATACTACTATCCTTCCATGGTACTCAAATGCAAACAGCTATCCTGGTATAAGAATCTCATGACCACAGTAGATTCATAGTATCGCGTATCAATGAAAGATCTAAAAAGCCTCTCTGAAGTGTAGTGTATTCAAGAGGATAAGGTACCAGAATAAATTTGTGTGGTCCACAAGAAGGCAAATAGGTATCTCATTTTACTAATTTTTTTCTGTTCATTCAGATCTCGCATCAGCCATAATGTAGCAGGTAGCAGCATGCTCTCTGTGAGGTGGTAGTCTTTTTCTTTAATCGTAACCGTGAAAATAGATATGCCAGATAGCTTTTTGTGGTTTTGGTGTGGTTTTGTTCTGGTTTTTAAGTTCTCAGCACAAATGCAACTTCTTCTCTTGGAAGCGATGCTCTAGTAGCCTTTTAGAGAGACGAAGGAGAAAAAAAAAAAAAAGTCTCTAAACTGAGGAAGTTGCTGTTATCCTTGTGACCAGGGCAGACTTTGCAGTGCAGTAGTGAACTTGGGATACTTCAATGTATTTTTAACACTGACAAGCAAAACCACACACAGCACACTTATATAGCACCCCAGCAGCCAATCCCAAGGTACTTTGCAATTCAATTGCTTAATAACAAAATTTTGTGTAATCTCAGATTTATTTTAAAAACAGAATAAATGAACAAAAAAATCTAACTCCATAACCAAGGAGGAGTAGGTTTGCCTTTAGATCCCATGAAGCTCATTAAAACTGAGGATGCTAGTATCTCCTTAGGGCCAGGACTCGGTGTTTCTCAATATACCATAAGGAAAGAAAAATATTCTATTGCACTTGATTGCAAGATGGGCTTATAAAGAAAGTATGAAAAAGAATGATGTTTTAGAATGGTATTCTTAAAAGGCCTTACATTAAAGTATTTTGAGATAGACTTGGTCAAATGAAAGATTGTAAACTAATGAAAATGATCCAAGTCTCAGTTCTGTTGCAGAATTGCACTGTGATACTCTTTCAGCTGTTAGATCTTTTTAATAGCACAAGTTAGAGGTTTGTAAGTTGGAATTCTGAGTCATCTTAGTAAGACAAAGTAATGATGAATATTTTCAGTCTCAAACTGTTGGTGCTTTGAAGATGAAACTGGTAATAGTCAGATGGCTGCATTTCAACAGTGGTGGGAAACATTCCTGTATGTAAATACTGTAAAGTGCTTTGGAGGGGGAAAATGGCGCTATATAAATGTAAGACATTAAGTGCCTCTGAAATAATAATAAATCTAAAGATAAAATCTATCTAGGCTTTTTATGTTTGTTGCTGACATTATTAGGAGTTTTGTGTCAGTAGAGTAAATGCATACTCAATGAGTCTCAACTTATATAATAAGCTGACTGACTTGTGTTCCATAGTATTGTCTGAAATTCACCCTGGAATCAGGCAGGTGATGCCATCCAGTTGCAGGCACAAAAAACCACAAAAACCCTGAGCTCAGTACTTGAAGATGTATACATAGACCAGTTGGGGTTTAGGTGCATTAATCTCTATTAAGTCTGCATTGATTCTGCCATCTCTCTCCCACTTGTTTTTTCACGCTTCAAGTTTATTAATTTTAGTAGGTTGTCGGCTTAAGGTGAGTAAGGTTAATGTAATATTTAATGTGGTAATTCTTTTGAGTGGTCCTTAATCTTTGTACTTTGAGGAAGATATGATAATTCCTCTCTCCCTTGATTGTATTTGTGATTTTTAATGTTTTTCTTTTATGTAGAAATACCAGCTATTGGGATACTTGAAACCCAGTACTCTTGAGTGAAATCAAGATGTGCTTGAATGAACTGATTTTTAACAGTCCTCTCCTCTGATTAGTGTTTTCTAATGTTAATTAGTGCTAATTTTTTCTTCCCTTAGCTGGGATTAGTTGTGCAACAAGAGTACTGTGTAGCATTTTTAAAGGGTAGAGCTCTCTGAAAGGAAATTCCTCAACCAAGGATGCGGTCTAAAAATCTAAGCATCAGTCAACTTAGCTGATGAGCTGGAGAGTAAAAAAGGAACTTCTCTTTTGTGGATGGGATGTTTAATATGTAATATATAGAGCAGTGTGAAGTCTGTTATTTGTTAAACTCAGGCTCTCAGCTACCCAGTTCATTCTAAATGCTTGGTCTGCGTGCCTCAAGACTTTAATTCTTCCTTAGGTAGAGGGAAAGCATCAATTCCTGGAATGGGAATGGTAGAAATGAAACCATGGAGCAACACCTTCAAACTCCTGTGCCAAGGATCAATCCATCCTCTTCTGAGGATGTTCAGTAGCCTTGGTCCGTTATTTCTGAATGTTTCAGACAGTTATCTCCTCTCAGCAAAAATTATACTTTCTTGATGAAGACTGTTTGGGAGGTGATGGTAACTTTCTACTGGACTAGCATGAGACTGGAATAAGCTGCAAGGTGAACAGAACCTCACTATGAACCTTCTCTTCCAGCCCAAGTGCAAAGTGTGCTTCACTGCACAGTGGATACATTTTTTTCTCACAGAAAAACCCCCATCAGGAGATATGCACAGAAATCAAGCCTACCTCTTACTTTTTTAATTCTTCAGGAGAAGGTGGCAGTGGAAGCTACAGCCTATAGCCAGTACACACATTGCAGGAATGTTTCTTGCCCGGATGTGGCACAGAGGAGAGTAGACACCCCTGCCTGGACAGTCTTAAGGGACTAATTTAAAAAAAGATGTATTCAGGAGTTAAATGGAATGATAGAATTATTCAAGTTGGAAAAAACCTTTGGGATTGTAGAGCCCAACCCTTAACCCTACTCTACAGTGTTCACCCCTAAACCATCTCCCTCAACACCACATTTAAATGACCCTTAAACACATCCAGGGCTGGTGACTCAAACACCTCCCTGCGCAGCCTGTTCCAGTGTCTGACTACTCTTGCTGTGAAAATTTTTTTCCCTAAGGTCCAATCTAAAGAGCTTGAATCCATTCCCTCTTGTTCTGTTGCTAATACCTGTGAGAAGACTAGCACCACCCTCTACAATGTCCTTTCAGATAGTTGTAGAGAGGGAGGAGGTCTCTCTCCCCTTAGCCTCCTCTTCCCCAGACTAAACAGTCCCAGCTCCTTCAATCTCTCATAAGATTTATTCTCCAGGCCCTTCACCAGCTTCATTGCCCTCCTCTGCACTTGCTCCAGCACCTCTCTCTCTCTCTTGTATGGAGGTGCCCAAAACTGGACACAGTACTCAAGGTGAGGCCTCACCAGTGCTGAGGACAGGGGGACAATCACCTTCCTACTTCTGCTGCTCACACTATTGCTAATACAAGCCAGGATGCCATTGGTTTTCTTGGCCACCTGGGCACACTGCTGGCTCATAGTCAGCTGCTTGTCAATTAGAATCCCCAGGTTATTTTCTACTAGACAGCTTTCCAACCACACTTCCCTGAGTCTGTAGTGTTGCAGGGGGTTGTTGTGGCCTAAGTGCAAGACCCAGCCCTTGGCTTGTTGAAGCTCATACTGTTAGAAACTGCATCCCTAAACATCTGATGAAATTCCATGGGGATTGATTTTGGAAACTAAGACCATTTTGCCAGTAACCCTGCAATGAATGCAGCAGTGCAAGAAGAATTGTCCAACTTTTTTTTTTTTTAAATAGGAAAGGAGGGAAACTTGGACCCACCAGTTCTGTGGAATATAACCCTTGTGAACCAGGCTTAATCACAACCTCTCGCTGGCTAGAAACCTCACTCTGGTGACTTTTGGCAAGTCTAAACCATGGAGATTCAATACAATTGCTTTTACTGGCAAAAGGCCAGTGCTCTAGTACCCACCAACCCTGTTCCCTGCTCTGCTTGTCCACAAACCAACATCCTTATTCCTCGCTCATCCCTTGTTCTGGGAAACAAGTGGCATCCATCTGTGATGCCACACCAAAATAGAACTGTCTAGACAAAACTAAGACTGAGAATTGGTTTAGTTGGGTAGAACTAGGGAATTCCACTTACGTGACTGAGCAAGTTGTTTGGTTTTTTTAAGCTTGATTGTGGAAAATTTAGAGAATGCTGCTCTGGAAATGAGACTCCACATAAGCAATTGCAGAGTCATTCTTCTGTGTAACCAAATACACTCATTTCCTAGACTGAGCAGTTCAGTGCAAGCAGGTACTAAAAAACATTTGACTAATTTCAGTTATGAATCATGACAATATAAGTAGTGTGAAGATGCTCCCCAAAATAAGCTAGCCTTTCATCTGCTTACTTTTTTTTGTGGTATCCTACTGCAGGAGTGTACTGGTACAAAAGCAACAGCTAGAAAAGCTGTGCCAGAAGCTGCTGATATGACAGACTTGGTAAAACACTGAAAGATAGTGAAGTATCTAGAGAGGGGCTGATAAGCTGAGGTAATTGGAAAAAAAAAAATGGTTAAAATGAAAGGCATGTTTGTTGGATGTTTCTTAAAACTCAGATATAATCTTATGCATTGCAACAGGACTTCTCTGAAAAGCCAGGAGTCATTAGCAATTATTTTTGGAGCTTAGTCGGGAATTAAGGGCCAATGTTAAATCTACATGTTGACATTCTTTTCTTTTTTTAACCCAAAAATGTTAACTAGATGAAGTAGACTTTATTAGAATAGTTGTGTTTATAATAGTCTTAAGTATTTTAGAAAAGATGCTTGAAGTTAGTGCTTCATTTTTCACAAAAATCTCTCGTGCTTACAGTGTTACCTCTGAGCTTCCTCTGAGGCACTGGGGCACATCATGCTGGGAAGATAGAAGGTATCAGAGTAGGTGAGTCTGGTAGACAGTAGTAGCTCCTGTGTTCCTGTTCCAGACGTTTTATTGCCCATAAGGTTGTTACATAGTTTAGTGCCCTGCTTGAGAGACCTGGTACAGAAGAACAGCCCCTCACCTGGGGCCTGTTTTGTTGTCCTGTGCCTACTACTACCTCTAGAGTGGAAGGTCATTCTCTCAAGGCTTTTTTGAGGTTGCTTTTTTGAGACAGACTCAGCAGGACTGAAGGCATGTAAAGCCCAAAATAGTGCCAGTTACAACCAGGGCTGCATGCCAGCTGTTCCTACCTGTGCCTTTCTTTTTCTTGCCAATGGACAGGTAGTATGTTATCACAGTTCCAAATACAGCTTGTACTTCAACATAACTTGTAGGGCTTTTACGCCTCAATTTATGACGTATGCAGTAGTGACATGTTTTTCCAGTGCTCCTAGAAGGCTTCAGTCCCTCCTCTGAGGTTCTCAGTCCATTCCTCTAAGAGTTAAAAGGGCAGCAAGAAGAATCTGGTTTCTGAAACATACTGGGGGGGGGGGGGGGGGGGGGGAGTGGGAGAGAAGAGGAAACGTAGAAGGTGAGACAGAACAAGTAGCCGTGGGAGGATTGAGCCCGAGAGCCGGGGGAACGAGAGGAAGACGAGGGGGAGAAGCGATACAAGC
>JANHGN010015927.1:0-20716 GCA_024605025.1 Megaceryle maxima
TTCATTTAAAAATTATTAATAGATTCCCACATGATTTTTTTTTTACCTTTGTTAGAAAAAGATTGCTAAGAACAGGGACTAAAATATCTGACTTTTTGCAAAAAAGTGTCTTATGCTTTAATAACAACAATAAAAATAAATTAATAATGTCTTTTTAAGATGCCTTAGACAGCTAGTGATAGAGTTGTCATTTCAAAAGCAGTTACAGGAAAAATAGTTTTCTCTCATTAAACATAAATAATCCTTTTTAAGCATCTAAATACTGGATACCAAAGTACAAATACTCAAGTACATGCATGTCCTATGTATAATGAACTGCTCATTACTTACTGTCTTTGCTCCTGTGAATAGTCCTGAGGTTGGACAGAATCCTGTAAGACTTACAGGATTTCTCTGGAATTACTTGCTTTGGCCATATATTATTCCTCTTTAAGTTGCTCCTTGTCCCTTGTTTTGCTATTATGTTCCTACTGTGAAACTTTCAGAATTCAAATATTAACCATCCAATAAGGGTCTACTGGGGGAAAAGCTCTTGAAAGTCAGCATTGCCACTTGTAGAATCACTGTTTCATTGGAATATAACCATTCAGTAAGAAAGCCTCTGATGCCTGTAACAGATTTTCACACCTTATTTGTAACCAAATGCTTGAAGCAAAACGTGTTTAAACACAATTTTATTATAAAACAGTTTTAAAATGGTCCCAGGGCAGATAATGCTTGTTTGGCATTTCAGGTATATGCAAGAGGATTCCACACTTTCAATTCCACTGTGAATTTTGTTTTTTATAGCTAGGGGTTGGTAAATATATGAAGGGACATGTTTGGGATTGATAATTTGTAACTTGAAGGGAATGGTAAACCTGACAGCCATTTAGTACAATCAGGATTCTTTGTTTTTGTCTATTCCTCAACTGTTCTGTTTCATTCCAGTGTACTAGCTGGGGTGAGGTAAAGGTAAATTTCTCTTAGTATGATGTGCTATGGGCAGGAGCAGTTGAGGTGCAGACATCTGCTGACTTGCCTTTAGGGAGTGCAGCTTCTGGCAGAAATGTGGTAGCAAATAGCAAGATGCAGTGACTTCTGCTGCCTAACAGCTTAAGCTGTTTTTTTTCCAGAGAGTAAGTCAAATCTCTCTCTTCCTCAGAGCTGTTAAAAGATGTTGCTCAGTGAAAATGAACTTTAAACTGTAACAATCAGCTGTATTTCCTACTCTTATTTTAGGAAATGTGCAAGCTTGTAGAAGTGCAGTAAAATTATTTCCTTGAGGCCTGGAACTTGCCTTAATTCCAAGTTACTGGTTTAGAGAGTTTAGTGGTTTTCAATGCTGGCTTTAAAAGTGTAACTGATCTATATGCAAACTGTCATTTTGGTATCAGTCCCATATGGTGGACTGTAATTGAGAGCAATTTACTGTAAAGTTGTTTTTCTTGTTTTGAAACACTTAAGAGATGGAAAAGAGAAAAGTAAGACAGTAGAAAGTTCACTTCAGAGTGTGTTTTTGTTTGTATATAAAAATTGGTAATGATACATGGAACATTGAAGGCATTGTGTTAATCTATTTGGATCAGAAATTGCCTTTTAAGAGGATGAACTAGCTAACTTTTGTAAAGCAGTGCTTTAAAAATCTTTCTCACAGCTTTAAGGTAGACATTTTTGCTTTCATAACATTGTTTAGAATACTTTTTGTGCTCAATAAATTCTTTGTGGAAAGGTGTTTTTCAGATCTATGAAAATAGACAATTACAAACACTGTTAATAGATGATAATGCACTATAAATTACTTCAAGTTTATTAATATTGGAGGCAGCTTAATAAAAAAAAAAAAAAGCTTTCCATGAAAACATTAGCTTTTCTGATTTGTATGAAAGATGGCATAGAGGTCAGTACTTTACAGTTATTTATTGTGAATAAGTCTTTGCTATCCAAAAGGAAAACACTGTATTTGTGTCAAAATACAAACAGTTATTCTGGAGATCTAGCTGCATGCTTTTATGTACTTAGTTATTCTTGGTACTGATATTTGATAACTTTAGTTACACTTATGCCAAGTGAGCATGCTGTCTTTAAGGAGCTAGGATATCATTCTAAGAAAGTGGATAGAGGGAAATGTCATGTGTTTTATGGTTTCTGAAAAATGTTCACCTATATCTACTTTTACCTTCCTTCTGCTGAGGCATTAAATTGTCATATATATTTAGATGGTGGAACTTAGTAATTTAAAATATGTGATTTCTTCCTTTTTTAGAGTGAAAAGCTTCTGTTGTATGATACTGTACAAAGTGAATTAGAAGAGAAGATTAGAAGACTTGAAGAGGACAGGCATAGCATTGACATTACCTCAGGTGGATGGAAATTAAAAAAATGTTGGTGTTTTGTTTGTTAGGTGGTTGGTGTGGTGTTTTGGGTTTTATTTGTTTGGGTTTTTTTGGTTTTGTGGTTGTGGGTTTGTTTTTTAATCTTCTGGTAACTACTGATTAATTGACTGTATACATTGTATGTCTAGTGAGTTTCAGGTTATCCAGTAGAATGCTTTTAAGCTGTAGACTTTATGTAGAGGGTTAAATTTAAGCTTAAAACAAACTTTGGTCTTTAAGCATTGTCAGCATCCCTTGTGTGTTTTGAGAATATTGATCTATGACTCCATAATCATGTTACACCTTCATTCTGTTCAGAAACAGCGTCTCGCCAGAAAATGTGTTACTTTTCATTTCTGGACAATGTTTTCTGCTGTAAGAAGAGCTAAATATGTAAATGTTTCTGATTTGTACCATGTTCTTATGTGTCTTTTCAGAATTATGGAATGATGAGCTACAGTCCAGGAAGAAAAGGAAGGATCCATTTAGTCCAGATAAGAAGAAACCTGTTGTTGTATCAGATATCCTTTTACTGAAGTCACTGTTTTTTCCTAGCAGTGTTTACTGTTTTATAGCTAGACTTGTTATATATGTCATTAATAACAAGTTGAAGTGATTTCTGCATGGCAGATGTTATTCTAATTCAGGCTAGAGAAACCATGTTGATACATCTCATTATGAAAATTGAAATTAAGATTCTCTTATCTAACTGCTAGTTTCATACAGAGAATATTTTTGATAGTTGATTTTTCTAACTCTTCAAAAAATAGAGCTACAAGGCAACAGCAGAAAAAAGGCAATATTTTTGCAAAGTGTATCTTGACCTGAATAACTTCTGTATAGCTTTGTTTCTCATTCTGGGATATCTTTACCTAAATTTATTGCTCTTTAACAATTCCATAGACTTTAGAACACCCTTTGATTAAAATTTTAAAATTCCAAGAATTGAGATAATTGGTGGGGAGATGTGTTTATGGGTTTGGGGTTCCTGTAGAGTAAGTATAGTATTTAAAGATTTTGCATTGGTGACTTCTTCATAGCTGTTGACAAGCATGGAATGCAGACAAAACTTTTTAAGGTATAACACCTAAGAGATGGTATCATCCTTCTCCAGAGAATAATGGAGATGTATTTGCAAACTGAGTGTTCTCTCTACTCCTACCTCCAGCCTAACATTTTCATAGGCTAAAGATGTGATGGCTTAGAAGTTACCAGAGTCTTGAGACTACCTAAAAGAGTCTTCTAAGTATTGACATGATATGGTATAAAGGGCATTTTCTTATTGCTAAGATACTGCAAAAAATCCTACTACTTTCACAAGACTTTGTAACATTAGAAGGTGGGAAAGAAGTTTCTGAAAAAAGTCATCATTGGGACACCCTCCTTCAGGATGGTTGATTTACTGTAACACATCCCAGATCAATGATTTGTCCTAATAACAACAGTTCTCCCAGTAGGATGTGTCATAAATTCAGTTTAGTACAGAAGATTTTTTTTAACTAGCTCTTAAAAGCCAAGTAGTATTAATCAGTGTAGGTGCAAGTGGATTCATTAGTTTAACTCCTTTTAGCAATTTCAGTGCCAGTTGTGTGAAAGTTTTTTTTTATTTATCTCTCAGTTGTCATTGTCTTCAGGATGTCCATATAGATAGCATCAGATTCTGTGAATTATGAGTTGCCTGGCCATTTTAGAATACATTCCAAACATCAAATAAAGATTCTTAACATTTCAAAGGAAATGTATGTTAAAACTCTAATCCCATTTTAGGACATTTAGTTTTAAATATTCATAGCACCTTTTTCTGAAGTTGTTTTTCAGAGATGAAATGGGGAGAAACAAAGTAAAAGCTAAAGATTGTTGTAATGGAATAGCTGTCATATATGGAGTTTTATTTTGAAGTTCATATATTGTGTTACATAATTTTTACTCTAGAGCTGATAGTTCAAGGAAAGGGCTTTGCCTTTCTGTATCCTGGGTTTTTTGTGTTGGTGTTGGGTTTTTTTATTTGATATTCAGAGATCTGGTACTGTCTACACTTTTTTTCCTCAAGGAAATATGATGCAGGATACTGTAAAAAAATAATAATTTTATTAAAGCTGATACTAGTGTAGATGCTGATATGCAGTGCTATATTGAAATGGCAGTGAATTTTAATTGCAATTTGTCGTATTGCAAATAGAATTATTTTTGGAACTGTTAGGGATGGAATGGTTGTATCAGAAGTGTTTTGTCTTATTCTCATGTTTAACACTAGTAGTCAGTATCTGCCATACTATTACCTATTATAATAATTTTTAAAGTGTACTTCTAGGTTGCATAATTCAAAGATGCGTTTATTTTTGCTGAGCTTTCACTTCATGTATATATTCTTTGTGTGGAAGATTGGCAGACAAAAGCTGTTAATATCCTTCTACAAACGTTAGAATATTTTTATTATTGCTGTTTAAAAGAATTTTCCCTAACTTTTCCACGTCCCTATATAGTGTATATGTTACAAGACCTTGATATACTTGAAGACTGGACAACAATAAGGAAGGTAAGATGAAAGGATGAATGCCGGTGGCTGTGGGTTTTGTTTAGGTTCTTGTCTAGTCCTTTGGCCACTTAAAAATATTTAAGTGGGTTTTGTACATGATAAAAACTCTAAATATTTTTTTGTTTCTTCGGTAGCCAGCTAATTATTCCAATTCAAGCTATGTTATTGCTACTTTTTATGATTCTGCCTAGATCATGTAGAGTCCAATGATGTAGTTGAAGAGGTTATCTCTACAATGGGTAGTCCATAACTTTCCATGATAGAGGGAGCCTAAAGCCCATGGCAAGGGGCTCTGCTTTCTCATAGTCTATCATAATTTGGTATAAATGATTATAGGACAGTTTGATAGGATATTGTTTTAAATTGAGATTTTATTTTTTTTTTTAATATATAACATATGGTATGTTTTCCCTTAGTAAATAGTTTATCTAGTTAAGATTTATATGCTTTAACCTTTTCTTTTACCTTTTTGTTTTGTGTAAATAGAAACACAATGTTTTCTTGCAGATAAGAGAATCAGATTTTGCAGGAAGATAAACTTGTTTGGCCTGTTCATGCATTTGAAAAAATAAATCCAGCTTTTAAGTACACAGTGCCTCTTTTAGATCTTTGTCATATCGTTAAAGTAACTTGCTGTAATGAAATACTGTCCTTGCTTTGCATCTGCAGTCAGAAAATTTCCCCTAGTAACTTAGTGCTTTCCAGATTATGGAATAGCAAACTGCCTGTGTGAATTCAAAAGCTAGATGGGAAATGTCTTTGAGTCTAGTTTCCATCCTGATTTGTACCTATACATATATTATTACATAAGAAGAGAAAAGTCAGGCACCACATTTTACTGTTTTCTTATCTCAGCACAGGAACAGACCCAAAATAGCTTTCCCTCAATTTCTTTCTTGTAGTATAACATGTTTTTAAACAATAGCAACAAACCCAGAATCTGCTGGGGACTTTGCATTTTCTGGAAATAATTAAAAAAAAAAAAAAAAAAAAAAAAAAGCTAACAAACAGCTCCAAACAACTCTTTAGAGTTGTTTTTTTAAGCCCACTTTAATACCTCATGTTGAGTTTTCATGAGAGAAATATCTGTGAGCTTATGATTTATAAATCAAGAATAAGTTACTCATGCACCAGTTTGTGTTTGAGAATGAGTTAATGTTATTTTGTAACTTCTTGACATTATTGCTTAACAGCAATTATGAGGGTTTAATTTAGAAGACTTCCTGAGGATGATTTTTTTTTTTTTTTTTCTTCCCCACCCTCACAATGCAGTTGTATTTAGTTACTGAGTTACCATTGAACACACTTTAATTTTAGATTTGTTCTGGTTGTGGTTTTTGCAAGTAAAAACAAGTATCCTGAGCTACACTGTACATACCATCACAATTAAATCTGTCAGTTAAGAAAAAAAAAAAAAGGCTACTACTAACTTTTTTTTGTGTGTGTGTGTTTCAAGGCAATGGCTACACTGGGGCCACACAGAGTAAAGCCAGAACGTAAGTAAACATTCTCTGGTTTCACAAGACAGAACTTGCTGTGCACAGTGATGCAAACTGCATTTCGGCAGATCATATTTATTTTATCCCTAGCGCAGTGATGAAGGATAGGGTGAGGTAGCTGGAAGATGTGGCTTTTGTTTTCCCCTCTCAGGTGCTGATACTTGCAGCTCAATTGCTGATGACCATAAAAATCTAAATGTCTAAAAGTGGGTTACACCACTTAATGCTGGCAAGCTATGCCAGTGTCTACACAAGATGAGGCAGGAAACTGAGAGCATCTGAACCTTAGAGGTGAATTCTAAAGGATGCTCACATTCATTGCAAGGTACAACCCTGAAAAATTAGAGCTATGGGGAAAGAAGTGGTAACTGGTATTTGGCACTGAGGTGAGAAGCACATTAATGCTAGGTAAGATTAAATACTTGGAGGTGGTGAGTAAGGAGGAAAAGGGAGATGAGATAAGCAGGTAATGTATTTCTTTAGCAATATATTTCTACTCGCATCTTGTTGTAATGTGCTGACAAACATTTCAGGTTCTGCCATTCGAAGTCCTGTATATATTGCATTAGTTGATTTTGTGAAAATTCATATTGCAGATATGAAGGTTATGGGGAAAATAACTTCTGTCTGCAAATGGGAGTATCACTTCTAATTTGTCTGATCAGAAATAAAAACTTACCTTGCTTCCAATTTTCTTGAATTCTGGAAATTATTGAGAGGCTACTTTTTTGATAATGAAAAAAATACGTATCCTATGTAGATAACTTGATGAAACTGTATTTAAGCATCTAATTGACTTATATCAAGACAATATTTAATTAATTTTACTGATCATTTTAGCACCTGTCAAATTAGAAAAGCATCTACATAGTGCTCGATCTGAAGAAGGAAGACTTTATTATGATGGAGAGTGGTATGGACGTGGACAGACAATATGCATTGATAAGAAAGATGAATGTCCTACAAGGTAAAGATTACTCAGTTTATGCAGGTCTGTGCGTTGATGTTAGTCAATAGATAGGATGATGGCATTGAAGAATAAGGCTTATTTGGAAACACTGCCACCTCAATAACATCTTTAAGTTCACTTTGGAAGCAAAGAAGTCTGAGCGCTGAACTTCTGGGAGAGGCTGGTAGAGGTTGGACTTCATTGAAGGTAATGAGATGTTTGTCAAGTTAGGATCTCACAGTTTCAGCTCTTACTAGGTTATGAATAGCCTTTGAGTAAGGGCTTTTTGAATATCTTGGGATTTCATTGCTTTGAGAATTTGACATGTTGGCCCACCTGGAAATACTTAATTATGGAAAAAAAACTTTATATTGTTAAAGATAAACTTTGTTTTATGTTGATTAATGCTCTGAAATAAAAGACTTGGAACTTCTTTAAAGGGTATTTCCTTCATTTTACAAAAGTGCTACCTGGGAACTGTCTAAATATTACAGTGCTAATATGATTGAATGTTTAAGCTATCTAAATGTATTTTCTCTGTATGGATAATATTTGTAAATTCTAACAGGTGGATGCACTTAAAACAATATTTAAAATTAAATGTTTGTCTTACCTTTTACTGAATGGGGCATATAATTCTAAGCGCAGTGTTGCTTAAATATGCTACCCAGGAGAATTAACTTTAACTTCATATAGCAGTAGTTTACTGTGAAACTGGCTGTTTTCTTCCCTGTGTTTAGTGAAGGGCAACTGATTTTGGTCGGTGTTCAGGGTTGAAATAGGAAGATATTTTAATAAGCTATATATTCTTTCTGAAATATAAAAAAATCTGAATTAGTTTAGCAGAAAATAGTAATTATACTGGGCAAAAATATCCAGTGTCTAACCTTCCTAGCCTTTCAAAATTTCAGCAGCTTTTAAGGCTGACAACTTTCCTGGAGGGAGTTTTGTCACACTCAGCATGTGATAGAACTTTCTGCCATTAACTGTTCTAATCTCTGGTTTTGAGTCTTTTTGGTCATCAATTCTTCTCTTTTTATTTTACCCCCCCGCCCCCAGTGATATGGGGGGGGGGGGGTTGTTCTCTGTTTGTATTAAGATTTACCACAAGGAGCATAAAAGCAGGGTTTATGTAAGAATGATTCTGTAAATCAGGCATTGACTTTATTTCTTATGGTCTTGCTATAATGACTAACACTGGAATCTTTTTTTCTGCTTTAAATCCTGGGTTTCAATCTGTTTTGCTTGTGTGGGTTTTTTTGTTTGTTTGGGGTTTTTTTGTGTGTGTTTTTTTTCCCCAAATACTTTGTATTCAAAGTAATTTCTGGGTATGCTTTAGATCAGGTCTGGTTTTTTTTACCATGAGTAGTCTACTGTGATGTTTTCTGTGGGTAGTTATTGTTCTTTTAAACAGTTATAACATTTGTACATGTTAAGGTTTTTCCTTAGGAGAAGAAAATAGATAGCTGGAAAACTAACTGCCTTCGCTAAAGACTCATGTAGTTACCAAAGAATTCTGTAAAAACTGTTCTTACACTGGAGCCAGTATCTTTTGGGCCTACCATTTACAACCAATGCATATTTTCATTTACTGTACAGAAACACAGCTGCAGTTTTGAAGTTACTTATTAGCTTTTAAGGTGTCTAAATTCTTGTTTTCTTCCCCTGACCCTTCTCCCTTCATTTTCTGTAGTGCCATAATTACAACAATTAACCATGATGAAGTTTGGTTTAAAAGACCGGATGGAAGCAAGTCCAAGCTATATATTTCTCAGCTTCAGAAAGGAAAATATACAATAAAGCATAACCACAACTGACTGTTGCTAACCAGATCTGAAACAAGTGGTACTGCCATGCTTGATGTGCCATGGGGTGAAAGTTGTATTTAATAGTGTTTTGTATTCCTTATACATTTACAGCAGTATCTGATGCGTATTTGTAGTGCTGTATGTAAACTTCATATGGATGACCTTCAGAAACCTGAGGATGTTAAATCATGTTGATGGACATTTTACCTCTAAATTGGGTCCAGTGCCTAAGGTATGAAGTATACTCTTCAAGTATAATGGCTCAGAGCTTCTCATAGTTGTAAAAAGAAAAAAAAAAAGTAAAAAAAATAATTTTTTTTCCTCTTCCATTGGTGACAAGCTTGGTGTGCTAAAAATTATAACCATAATTACCAGCAACTCACTTCATTTTCAGTGAACATGTCATGCTTCTCTTGTGAATGTAAATTTAGACTGTTTAGCAGTTGCTTTTTAATAGATAGTAACATGCATAAGCATTCTTTTTACCTGAAGTGAACCAGTTTATTAAAATTATTGTTCTTGACAGCTCTGCTAGTACTGTGTTATATTTTGTAAGGTTTACTATATTGCTTGTTAGGAGACAAAGCCAGTATTTTGGGCTACATTTTTTGAGGAGCATTTTTCTAGTTTAGGACTATAAAACTTTACTATAGTAAACAAATTGTTTGTGATTTTTTTTTTTTTTCCTTCCCTAGATTGCTGGCAAAATGTATGCATAAAGTAGACAGTGTTGCTCCAACCCGTGTTAAATGTAGCACACAGAAAACGATCGCGGGGATTGTTATGTAAATACTGTTGCATGCTTTGCTTGTTTGGTCCACAGTTGTGTGAAATACTATGAATCTCTTTTTCATAAGGTAAATATTTCCTCAGAAATCACATATCTGAGAAGATTTACACTGACTTTCACCTATTTTCCAAATTTCTGGACCCTACTTCATTTTACTGCACACCAGAATTATTTCATGCAGCTTAGAAAGCTGAATTTCTCTTAAATCTTACTGTTTAAGCCACGGAGAAAAGTCCTAAATCCTTGATGTTACTGTGATGTGATTAGAGCATCTAGAATGATAGATGGGATTGCTGAAGAATTATTAATGCGTTGGTTATGTGCACTTTAATCTCCATTTAAGATGATTCTTCTTGGAGAAATAAAGCATCCATTTGCTTTAAATGATCACAGCAAATAAGTATTTTTTATTGTAACATATAAATGTTTTATTCCTATATTAATTGTCTAGTGCAGGGTGGTAACTACTTTCCAAATGCCAAATAAGTTTCTGCTGAGTGATGCTTTTCTACAAATGTATGACATTATTAATCAAATGTACATAAAGTATTAATTGACTTGTTGGCTTTTAACAATATGAACTGTATGTATACAGTTGTTTGATAAACTTTTTGTAATAAAATATTCGTATTTTTTAACTTAGTATATAAATAAATCATCTGTGGTAGTGGACATTGTTTATGTTGTTTTGCTCCTTAGTTTTCTGGTCTTGTTGGAATTGCTGTTAACACCAAATGCTAAAGGGAAATGTATTTAAGTTTTCAGAAGGCCTAAAACTTTTTAAAGACTTTTGACTTGTACTTTTTTCTTTTTAGTTTTGAGAGTCTGTATGTATAGATTTTGGTTGTTTGGGTAATGGTTTTAAATTAGAAAGGAGTGGATTTAGATTAGAAATAAGGAGGGAGTTCTTTACCACAAGAGTGGTGGAGCACGGGAACAGGTTGCCCAGGGAGGTGGTTGAGGCCCCATCCCTGGAGACATTCAAGGTGGGGCTTGACAGAGCTCTGAGCAACCTGCTCTAGTTGAGGGTGTCCCTGCTTTCAGGAGGGAGGTTGGACTAGATGACCTCTAGAGGTCCCTTCCAACCCAGACATTTCTATGTTTTACAGGTTGTTTTTTTTTTTCTTTAATATTTATAGGAGCACTCTTCTGCACTGTTTATACATCAAATGTAAGCATTTTAAACAATTAAGCTATTGACATGCTTGAAAACATTTGTATTTAGGGCATGCTGGGCACCAAAACTGTTAGCGTGGTTCACCCCTTTTCTTTCCTGTATTCTGCACCTCTCTGGCTGCAATTGATTATTTCTAAAACTGTTTCTAATCTGATCTCCTTGGGGGCAGAACTTTGCTTTATATGCCCCTGCAGTTTAGTCTGACACTTGTCGAGTGTGTCTTATTTATTCAGAATAAACATCATTCATACCAACATGACAGATAATAAGCAGAGCAGTCTGGCTTAGTGATCAAATAACTGGGATCTACCTATTCTGTTACTAGAAGTCCAAGAAACTGTGTATGGCTTTCAATTTTCCATGTAATCACTTCAGTGTATGAGATTGGAAAGGTATGAGGTTGCTCTTTTTTTATAAATGGTTGTTTCACGCTTAGAGAAATCTTATTTGGTATATGCTGTATATCTTTTTAATATCTAAACACTTAATGGTTTGCTCACTATCATAAAATATAAGAGCTGTCCAACAGATTTCAGTACAGACATTGGTAGCCTCTTGTCCATCTGTTTTATCTTTTACACTGCTACAGTAAAGCTTTGAAGTCTCAGTACCATTGTTTTAACCTACAGACAGGTATAAGATCTGTAAAGTGCTGAAAGGGAAAAGATATTGAGCATACCACTTACTCCTTTAGATATGGTCTGTGAAAAGGGAGTAACAGGTATTGAAAATTAAGTAAGAGTAACAGGTATTGAAGTGACATGTACATGTCATGTATAGAAAAGGCTTCTATAACGATAGTTATGTTTCAGAGGAGGTGCAGTTTCTTTTTTGCCAATCACACAGAGCAAGCTGATCTGTTCATCTTTCCCATAATGACGTATCTGGTATATTGTGTTGAAATGCAATTGATTTAACCTGACAACACTCAGTGCTTAAGTACCTTGTGGATTTTAGCGTAGGTAAGCAGCACTAAAACTTTCCAAAACCACTTGGATTTTGGAACTTTGTTCTTCTGTGTCTGTTTTAAAACTATAAAACTTACTGTTTATAGTCCATGGAACATCTTGTCTTTTATTTGTAAGCCAAGTCCTGCACAACTAGCTCACCACTCCCATCAAGTGGCAAGTGAGATTAAGTACTTGAAATTTTCACTCATTTTTAAAACCTATGCTGTCTTCTACCAACAAGTTCAATTTGTTCTGGGTGGGTTTTGTTTGTTTGTTTTTCTTTTAAGTAGAAAGAAAAAAGTATTTTGGCTTTTACCAAGAGACAAATACTAATACTGCTGCCAGTCTCCTGGAAAAATTCTACAATTATTACTGTGGTAAGAGCTCCTTGTTTTTTCACCTTTTATGAGGACAAAGGAAAGAGGTGGGGAGAAAGCACATTCATGAGGCATCGCTTTTAATAGCTAAAAGCTTGAGTGATTTTATCCATATCAGGTTTGTTGGAGCCTTTCACTGTTCCTTGTTAGTAGTTAAACACAGGACATGCTTTATTCTGTGTCTGCATGTGACAGTCCTGTCCAAACACCCTTACAAGTGACCAAGTAAGCTCTGTTCTAAGGGCACTTGATTGTTCTTAAGGAAGTTTTTTACAAGGCTATTCTCCGTTCGGGGTGTGGTAACCCTTGGAATTAAGACCAAGTAGCCACTATTTTACCTTGGGTAGCTAAGGTACCTCAGAGGTCTGACAGGATAGGATGCTCTGGGTGATGTGTACTTCCAGATAGCACAATCACTGCCCAGTGTCTGGAAACACTTCAGTGTTTATATAGCATATGCATAGGTCAGCTGCACAATACATCTGCAGTAAATCAGCATGGGATTTGCAGTCTATGATTTAATCAAAAGCACAGCATGTATTCAGTAAGCCTGATATTTCCTGGAAATATCAGCCTAACTGTACTTGCATGCCATTGTGTATGCTTTTATTTCTCTGTATGGAAAATCTGGTCTTGATGGAACAGATGTGACTTCTGACATACAATGCTATTTTCTGTTTTTTCTGGAACTGCCAGACTGGAGAGCTGAAAAGTGATGTGCTGAGCTGACTCCTGTTTCAGCCTGCTGACTCCTTTAGACCTCATTTCTAGAAATCTAACTTCCCCAGACATTGTAGGAAGAGTTTGGATGCTGAAACTAGTCTGAGAGATTCACTAGCAGGCAAGAAACCCGAAGTTAGGTGTGGTGCTGAATGCAATGTTGAAGAAATTCCAGCTCCAAAATAAAGACTGGAGGGGTAAATGGAATAAATGGAGTGGTAAAAGTGTATGTCAAACACCAGCATTTAAGAAAAAATGGTAAGGTGAGTAACTTAGCCCTAGTTACCCTGGGCATTGACAGAGGCAACTTCTCATAGGGGAAAAAAATACTGTATGATTTTTTAAGTGTTACTTCACTTGGCAATGGGCTCAAAAAAAGGCTTTTCAGGTAAACTATGTTTGGCATTCCCAAGCTTTAAAAGTGGCAGTATTATTTTTCTAATATGGTTTGTGCATTTGAAAGAAAATAAATGCATAGGAATTAGGTAACTAATTAGGTTATTAAGTCAGTAATCTCCAAATTGTCCTAAAACAGTGTGTTTAGATGTTCTAACTACAGACGTGAATTATTGTAAGATCTGACTTGCTAGATTTTTTTTTTCTTTAAGGTTTGGGTTATGTTTTTGAAGATAGTAATTTCTTTGAACAGTAAGAAAATATGGAAAGCATGCAGTGTTTAAGAGGTGGCTTGCAACACTAGAATGTGTATGTTGTTTGTTAGGGTTTTTTTTTTTTTAGCATTTCAGTTTAATAGGAAAATCTTCAGCCATCACTACTGTCTCTGAATGGCAGCAAGCTAGAGTAGGGCAACACAAATAAAAATAAGCTGCATTATTGTTTGAACGGGCAACATTACTGTATCCTCCTTTTCCTATAAGCAAAATAAATCTGAATCATTTGGCACGAGTAGTAATATTAAATTTGCCTTCCCTCTACGGACATGGGGTGTGTGATGAGGTTACCCCCATTCCTGTGCTTTGGAGACCCATGTTGTGGAAGGCCTGCAGGTGGCAGTAAATTTATGCTGAAGTTACTTAACAGCAGTTACAGAATTTTTCTGTCTGATCCTATTAGGGTTTTTTTTAATCGTTTTCTTTTAGTTGTAACAGTACTACAACTGGGTTTAATCCTAATGCATACTAATTAAGGGATATTTGGAAAGAACGGATAGTACCTGGAGCTCTAAAGGAGGATTATCTTTTGCTACTGTATGGTGCAAGAAAATTGCTATGTAAAGGCTTCAGAAGGAACAGAAATGGATTGGATGCTTTCTAGTTGCTATAGAAACAAAATATGTAATTAAACAAAATGAAATATATTACAACTCTTACACTGATGAAAAATACTTAGGAAAGGTTGGACAGTGAATGAGTCTTCTATATTGCAGCACCAATCCAAGGAATAAACAGAGGGTTCAGGTTTATTTTCCAATTCAGTTTTCACCTACTGCATTTTTTGTGCTTGGTTAACTAAAACAAAAAAGGCTTTCTTTCCTAAGGTGAATCTATAAAAAGGAATGTCAGTAACGATAAGCAATAAGTAATTCAGTGAGGATTTATATCAATACTGTTGCAAATCAGTAACATTAATACTATGTGCTACAAATGATACCATGAAGTTTATAGAAATCTGAAGTACATGTTTTTCTGGGGAGAAACCCCCCCTTTTTTATGAGTATGAACTATTTAATTACACTTGCTTTAAAATAACAGATCACTTCATTGTTTCTTGTTCTGTAAAAGTATATTAACAGTTTCATGTCCTTGCTTTATAGCTAATAAAGACGATTTCATAACAAAAAAGGGTGGCAAAAGAACTTTCCTTTAATCTGAGAGAGAAGTGCTGCAGATTTAGGAGAAATTTCAAATGAGCTAGCTGTTAGTGGCAGCTGCCAGAAGAGGGCACTTTGAGGTTTTGCATGAAACGTTATTTTAGAGTTTAAGTCGAGTTTTCAGATCTTTCTTTTTCTGTCTTGTATCATAAAATTTCATTGTTTAAAGTTCAGAAATAAATTTCACTGTTTTAAGTTCAGAAATGTAGCAGTGATTGTTACTTCTCTTTGTGACCACATTCTGCTATTTGTAAATTGAGGAGGCATGTTGCTGTGGGAGGATGTCCTATTTATTTTAGCACATCTGAATGTGTGGCCATGGGAGGTGGATGGAAAGTGGTTGGCTTTGTATCTTACACCATACACCTACCACAATATGTGCCCTTCCCCCCAATTATATATCTAGAGAGAATGATGGTATATGATTCTTATCTTTATTGGTCAGAGTGAAGGAAAAGAAGATTAAAAGGGATCTTCAACTCAATTCAATGTATGATTTTAAGTTCATGTGATTATGACAAAAAATGTCTAAAATATCAGAATCTATCTTAGGCAATGTTTATCTTGGGAGTACTTTATGTGGTACATCTGTACTTGCTCGCTAGGCTTCTATGTGGAATGATTTTGTTTTATCCTTTCTTATCATCCTGATGATCTCACTATGTGCCCTGATTTAGCACACCTATTCCAAGGGCTCTGCTCCTCCGGGTGGAAGCAGACAGTAGGGAACGTTGAAAAGGGACACAGAGCCAGCTCTGCTGCAGGGGCAAAGTGTCTGTCCACTCAAGACCAACAAGGAAATGGATGAAGAAAAGGAAGGAGAAAAATGTTGAATTCTTGGAATTAATTTCAGATCTGCCTGCCTTTTATTCCTCCAGCAGCCATTTGCTTCATCCTCAGATGTGTGTCCAGTTGTGTTTGGCTGCATTTACACAGATTTCTAAAGCATCTTAAGTATTAGCCCAGGTAACCAACCCCATCAGATAGGTATCTTTAAACAAAAAACACCCTCACCTAGAAAAGTGTATTGATTTTCCCCTTTGCCTTTTTTGTGTGTGTGGAGGAAGTGGGAGTATTTAAACACAAGTAATCCGTATTTTCGGATACTTGCCAATGTGAAGACTTCTGAAGGCAAAATTTTGCTTTTATTCATCAGGCAAAGGTGCCTGGAGCTTTTCATAGCTATAAAGTAAGCCTGCTGTACCTCATAAACTGTTTTTTCTTTGTTTTTAAATGTGTTTTTAAATTTTTTTTTATGTAATACATTAAATATACATTTCACAATCAAGACACAAAATTTCACTGAAATAGAAAAATCAACAATATCACTGCAACCTAAAATATAACAAACCCCCATGAATTTTGCAAAGCTGTTTAAAAGTGAGGTGAAAGACACCTCGGAATGGGGTGGAGATGACCCAAAATACCATTTGGACAGGTATACTTACATGTGTTTTAGTAAAAACTTTGGTTAATTGTTAAGAAACAAGTTTCTGTTTTGTAATATGGAAGCTTCTTTATAGGCTTTTGAAGACTCTGAAGTGAAATAGTACTCTTTATAAAATTTACCTCTGTCTAATAAAACACTTCAAACTTTTTTTCCTTTTAGTTTGTTTTGTTTTTGTTTGGTTTTTTTTGTTTGTTTGTTTGTTTTGAAACTAAAAGGGATTTTCAACATGCTTCTTTTGTGTGCTGTCCATACTTTTCTTCTATGGAAGACAGTGATATTTTCCTGACAAGTAACATCTGCAAAACAAAAAAAATACTAAAATAAGACTATCACTAAGGTATCATGAAGTCTTTGCTTAGATTATGGACCTGAGAGAGTTGCATCTCCAGTGGTGCATGTATGTTAAGACATCCTTGTCATCCATCAAGAGGTAAGATGACAGCATTGTGAGGAATATACTCCAGCTAAAGATATTAGGTCTAATGAGAACTGAGAAACTGGACTTATAAAACTCAATAAAATACCGGGAAAAAAAAAAAAAAAAATCTTACTGGATGTCTGAATAATGTGATCTGCTGTGAATTCTCCAGTAATGGGTTGCTCATCATGCCTCCTTGTTTGTCTCCTTTGCATATTTGCCTTAAGGCTTTGTAAGACATTCCTGCAAATTCCTTGGTTCTTGCTTTCAGAATCTTGCCTCTTCCATCTGAATTGCTTCAAATGCCTACAGTGAATGGTCTGGTGGCCACTGCTTGCTCTCTTTGCTGTAAGATTGCAGCACTCTGGGCTAATGCAAAAACCTGCTCACAGGTAAGGAGGAATGCTTCAACAGCAACATATTTAAGTGTTATCACTAGTAATGTATTATCTCACAAAAATGCAAAGTTGTCACAATTTATCTCTGCTTTTAAATGATTAATGTGCTCCTATGCTGTGCTCCAATGGTGTGTATTTAGGCTCTGTAAAATACCAAATTCCTAATTTTCTGTGACTAGCAACACACCATTGTTTTTGTATTTTATAATGTCATTACAAATTACTCGACCCTTAAACCGTCTACAAATAAGGGTTGAGACAATTCACTGTTCTTCGGATCTAAACTTCCTTTTAACCAGCAAAATAATTTCTAACCTTTCTTATCTTGATAAAAGTGCTTGTAAAAATGGTTCTCCTTCAGCTTTATTGTTTTGGTGCAAGGTCATAGCTAAAGTATTCTGGTCAGCATCTTTATTTGGTGACCAAAATGTCAGTCTCAAACAGTTGGTGTATCTCCTGTGTCAGGCACCAAAGCATGTGATGACCAGTAGAGGTGTGCCATGTTTCAGAGAGGGAAAAATAACCTGGGATGTAGCTATGTTGGTTGAGGAGCCAGCTGTGTTCTCCAGACAGTCTTTCTCTGTCCTTAGCAGCAATACTGCTGGCCAGCTGTTGTAGAAGGTCTCCTCTTTCCACTGTCTGGCCTTGGTTGTGTACTTGTAGACAAAGGAGACTTGCCAGATGTAGAAGAACTTTGGGCTTGGAGGGATCCATGTCAACTGAGGTGGATGCCTTTGGTGTGATGTAATGGGCAAACAAATGAAGGTAATCTTCAGAGCTGATATTACCAGCCTCAGCAACTCTCAAATAGCAGAAATACACACTGTCAAATCTTTGTGACAACCAAGGTGAACATATGGTGAAAATTTTAAACACACAAAAGATAAGAATAGTTTACCTCTGCTGATAAAGCATTACAGATTTTCTTCCATTGTGGAAGAATCCTCTGGTGGGCTGTCTTCAAAATAACCAAACCTCAGTTGCTACTGGTGAAATACAAGTATGTTTGTACTTAATACAAGAGGTATGTCTACAGAATAATTCCTCTTCTCTCAGGTTCTTGAGGATGAAAAATAAGGTTACAGTAAACTATTTGTGCTTGATTTTTTGAACCTCCCTTGCTGTGAGGCAAAAAGCATGGAGGGTAGACAAAACTTTGTTTCCTGTGTCTTTTACCAAACTTTGTTAGAATAAATACTGAGAGAGTGTGTCAACATGCCTTTATTTCTAATCTTGGTGAGACTCAAGATCAAATGGCTGTTGAATAATTTGATTCTAAATGTTCAGTACACAACCTTCAAATGCATTTGAAAGAAGAAAATCTTGTCACAGTCACCATTTGGAGACAAAAACAAGGGGCAGTCTTCAAGAAGAGTAGGTGCTGGAAATGTGTGTTCTCAGTTTTCATCAAAAGAGTAAAATATGGCAAAGAGTATAAAGGTTTAATCTTTTAAAAGGAGCTATATAGTACCTATAAGTACTATCAAATACCAAGAAAGAACATAGGATACTATAGCATATCCCATTTCTTTAACTGAAATATGCTGAGATGCTCATTCCGACTTCCTGAGGTGGGGAGGGGTTCGTACCAGGAAATACAGCACTAAGTATTAATCAGTGAGACTGTGGCTAGATGTAAGAGATACCAAAGAGCCTGGGACACACGCCCAAAAGCCCGGAGAACCAGGGCTGAAGGTCCTGTGCTGTTACAGGTTATTTGGAGCTTCTTGTGGACGTGACCCAGAGCAGCAGTTATGCAGCCGATCTGTTCTCCAGCACACCAGGTAATTACAGTGTGGTTGCTGCCTTGCTAAGTTGCCCAAGTACTGAGAGTGAGGTATAAATGAGAAGTTTAGTGCCAGCCCGACCCTTGAAATGTGGGTTTTGTTGTTGTTCTTTTTGTTTGGTTGGTTGTTTTTTGGTGGTTTTTGTTTTGGTTTTGTGTGGGGGTTTTGGATGGTTGTTTTTTTTCCTCCCTAACCTCACCCTGCTTGTTTCTTACCTCTATTGTTAGTTTTTCTGGAAGCCGGAGGCAGCCTGCAGGAAGCAGGGTGTTGTCTAGTTGCAAAAGCAGTTGTTTGGTATGCAAAAGACCCATGTGGTAGTGGTAACTGTGTACTAGTGTGTGTCCAATGAGCATTGATGATAACAAATGTAACAACTCAAGCTGTGAAAGTGCCAGTCCCTGAGATTTGGTGCTGATGCTTTCCCCGCAGGTCTGGGATATGAAGCTGCATATCTTCAGTACCTGTTGGAAGCTGGTGTGTGTTTGAGTCAGGGATACTGTATCTGTGTACTTGCTCTTGCCTCAAAATCCTGCAAGGCTTTGCTGCTTGGCTTCTAAATACCACTGGAATTTGCTTTTAACCTTTGCATGTGTCTGTCCCCACTTGTAAAATAACACTTCCTTGGTGAGAAGCCATAAGGAGAGGTTTAATGTGTTTGACACTGTTTTGTCAGATGATTTGGTTGTGGGAACCCTAGGACTAGTAGAAATAGCCAGTTGTATTACACATGATGTATTTTGAGCCCAACAAAATAAAGAAGTTATTTTGCATTGAAGACTATAAAGTGGGGATCCAGTTTTTAATCCTACGAGGACCATTTTCTTGAAATGATTATTTGAAGTATACCAGTGACTTGAGTGAGACAAAGCCTGTGCATGATATGCAACCAATAGCTGACCATTTTAATATTTTTTTTTCCATTTTAACAAAAGTAATCAAATCACAAATCAGTTTTGTAAGCATATAATTTCTCTTTCAAGAACTCACTTGTGCTGAACAGCCTAAAACTCAGCACCTGTGGAAAAACTTGTGAGATGCTGTGATAAAATGTACCATTAATTGCAAAACACAGTTACTAAATTCTCGTATTTGTCCAGGTTCTTTCATTCTCTGATTGTGTGGTCTTGCTGCTTGTATGACTGGCTATTCATTAAATCTCTAAATAGACAGCTAAGGAGTGCTTTCTGGGTTGAAATAAATTTTTGTTATTTTTTCTTTCCTTTTTTTAATAATTCTTTCTTCCAATGTTTGCCTTTTAAATAGTTTGAAATGCATATAAATATTCCTAATGACTAGGTGGTAGTCAGCCAATTCCAACATGGCTACAAATGAACCATTTTTAATCAGGCTTCATCTGAGTTGGGCTCTGTCATCAAAATTTCACACGCAACTTGGAGGAAGCTGTTTCTCATTTTAAGTAATGCTCTTTGTGGTGTTTTGGTTTTTTTGTGTTCTTGCTGGGTTTTGTTGGATTGGTTTTTTTGTTGGTTTGTTTTGTTGTTGGTTGTGGTTGGTTTTTTGTTGTGGTGTTTTGTTTGTTTGTTTGTTGTCATGTTGTCCGCGTGTTGTGTGTGTCCGCCTCCCCCCCCCCCCCCTTCCCCCCCCTCTTTTTTCTCTGGGTTTTTTTTATTTTATTTCATATAAAAAGAATTTGTTGCCACATGTAATATAT
>JANHGN010015928.1:0-27972 GCA_024605025.1 Megaceryle maxima
CATGCCTAGAAAATGTCTTTTTAATTTTTTTTATTTATTTATTTTATTTATTTAATTTTTTTGTAGTATTACAACATTTGACTTTGGAAGTCCCATAAAGTTAAAATGACAAATTTATGTCAAGGGAGAAATCCAACTTTAAGACTTGTAAACGGTTTTAAACAAACTTAATGAACAATTTTTTCTATCCAGCCACAGCTGATCAAATATTATATTTTGTAAATTTTACTTTAAAAGATCATGAATGCCATTCACTTAGAAAGTGAAGAAAATGTGCATTTTCAAGAAAGGACATTTCAGTTTGCTGATTTTACAAGCATTTTAAACAAAGTAGGGAGTTTAAACCTGTGTCTATATTAACAGTTAGTGCAAACCAATAGGAACAGATGTCAGAATGAAACAGGGGTGAGGAACTATTGTTACAAATACACATTTCATGGGGTTTTTTTAATTTCAGTCTCACTCTAGTCTGCACCATTGGACTGAAAGTCCACTGATGACTAGAGGGAATTCACTAAGTTCCTGGGTCATACATTCTAGTTTAATGTAATCCAGAAGATTCCAGCTCAAGCTCCCAGAGACAGAGAGCTCTGGTATGTGATCAATGCCCAAGTGACTGAAATACTTCATTCAGAAGTGCACTCCTGGCCTGAACCAAACATTTCTGTTGATACACTCTAAGCTGCCTTTTAGGTTAGGTTAACCTGGCCTAGGTCACCAGCTGCAGAACCTGAAGCAGTTAAGAGTTCAGTATCAGATCCTGCAATGCTCCCATCAATTAGCACTTCTCAGAAGCAATGTTTTAGGTACAAAAACACACTAATGCTGCCATATGCAACATGATTTTTTTTTTCCCCTTTTATGTATGATGACTTTTTTGGGCACATGCTACTTGCTTATGTGAAACCCCAATAGAAAAAAGGACTCTGAAGAAGGATTTTATCCACAATAAGAGCTATGTAAATGCATAGATTTTTCTCAGCCATGTCTATTACATTTTAGATATGCTACATAGAAAACTACTCTGTAGAGGCTACCTTAAAAACCTTATTATTGTCCTGGATTAGCAAGTCTCCATAACATCTTGACTAGCAAAAGACAGAGATGGTCCTTTAAATAGGGGAATGGATAAAGTGCTTTTTGCAGGTCTCTTCCAGCTCTGCTTGGTTGGGTTTAGCTACAAGAGTTTCTTTTCAGATCTTAACATACAGTTAACGGCCTCGGCCATTAAGCTGCACCTCCGGGTGCTTAACTGGCGCCTCAGGGTCTGGAGCCCTTAGTAAACAGGCTCGGGGGCTGCGCTTGCCCGTGTCCTGTCGGGGCTGGTGCCCTCAACCAGTCAGAATGACCACAGTGCATCCTCGGCTGGGGTATAAATGGGGTCCTGTCTGAGAGCTGGAGGAGTTGGTTCTTCGCAGAGCAGCAGGCCTGGCAGTGGGACCCTCCTCTTGGACACACCATCGAAGGATACGTCCATGGACTGAGTCTCCGTGGGTCGCGTGAGCCTCATCCCCCCCTTTGGTGAGTGGTATCTTGGGCACTCTGGTGTGGGAGGTTTCCCCTTGAGGAGTGGGTGTGTGCCCCTTTTGGTTCGTCTTTCCTTAAGGGTTAGGAATTAGTTGTGTAGTAGTGAATTCCCAACAGACATCCGAGCTTGTCTTTGGTCAGAAGGAGTGATGGGCGACTCGGGTTGCAATAAACCCCCAGTTGGATAGCGGCTGCTGTTTGGTCTGTGGGTGCCTCCGGGACGTTTACTGGAGTCGTTGGCAGGGTGTCGATAGAGGAATTGCTACGGAGGCGCAACTGTGCCCCTTCTCCCACAGACGTAAAATGGGCGAGGGAGGAGTGGTCCGACCCCATGGAGGTCGTGGTGAAGCTGGGAGAGGTCCCCGTAAGGTTTTGGAGTGGCACAGATCAAGGGGCCACGTGCACCATCCTGGGTGCCCGTTCGGTTCAGGCACAGGAGCCTCCGGCCTGTTAGAATCTGAAGCGCGGTGCTGGCAGAGAGGATTGAGAAAAGGAGCGGACGCGTTTGTTGGTTGAGCTGATGCTGGCGCAGATAAAAGATTCCCCCAGGGCTGTTCAAATCCGTAAATTAATCGCTGATGCAGACCCCGAGGATTTGGATGGATACAGCTTGGGAGATCTTGCTGAAGATAGACCTGATGGAACTGAGGGAATGGAGGAAAAGGCGGCGTGCCCTGTTACTAAAACAGAGACGCACAGGGGACCGCATGGTGGGAACCCCCTCCCCACTGCCCGCACCACCCCGTTGGTCGGGATCTGACCTCGCTGAGCTCCAGGACAGGTTTTCTCGCAAGCCGGGTGAAACGGAAACGGATTATTTGTGGAGAATCCCTTTGGTGGGAGGCGGTCGGATACTGCTGAGTGATGATGTGACAGCGGGTTTTGGGGTCCCGGAGTGTGTCTGAGCGACGGGCCGGCAGGCGACCAGTCGATCACATCCCGAGAGCCTTATTGGGCTGGACGTGTGCACCATAAGGACAGGGGAGAGCCGGTGGTTAGCGGGTGAAAGGACTGTCGGAGCTGTCGGCGCTGGGGGTACAAAAGGCCACCTGCATCCAGGCGATGTATGAGAGAGGGTGGTGCGGAACACCGGCGGATGCACCGGTGGACCCCGACCACCTCAGACCGCTCATTAAAGGGCTACCTGACACTGTAAAGATACAGGCTCTGAGAGAAAGGATTCAGGGGACCATAGAACGTAACCAGCAGCACCATCGCGATCCGCCCGCGCACGTCATGACCTGGGCAGAGCTGTTGTCCGATATAGTGACGTACGGGCGCGAGATGGGTTGGGCCGGTCCGGGCGGCGGCACCGGCGGCGGCAATAGGAGGGTGCGACAAGTCCGTCCGAATGCCCACAGACCGTATCCGGACGCTGCTGACATTGCTGGAGGGGAAAACCTGTAGCCCTGGAGAAGCCCGGGAGAAGCCCGGTCAGCAGCCGCCCCTCGGCAGGGCAGCGCAGTTAACCCTTTAGCGCCCCTGCGAGAGGAACCACGGGGTTCAAAAAAGCCAGAAGCTGCAGTGTGTGAGTCAGGCCGCCCAGGCAGCACGGTGGATTCTTGCCAGTGGTTCACACAGGGAGCCTTACACAGTCCCGTGGGTCCGGAGCGAATAAGTTTAGAGTTCTTAATTGATACAAGGACCCGAAAGGGATGAAAAGTCCCAGGCATTCTCCATTACTTAGTGACTGTGCGGTGCTAATGGAACAAATTAGATACTAGCAAATATTACAGATGTAATGATGAGCTGCATGGCAGAGTCCACACTGTAAAAAGCCTATCTTAATTAGCACCGTGGGTACACTAACTGCACTTGATAGGCTTGTCATACTTACCTTCTCCTACTGTTAAAAGCAGTTTGACATCTAGTACTAGTGATTTTATCGTAAGTGGAACCTTTTTTTTTCCTGGATAAATAAGATCTAGGTCAGATATCGTATGTGGTTCACATTGTGGCTGCAAAATGATTTTTGCTGAACTAAAGAAAGGGAGAAACAGACATGGGAAGTAAAGGTTCTGTTGTTTACAGTACCATATTGCACTGGTTTATGGTGAGTGGAACTACAGCTTCACTATAGGTCCCCATTTCACTGGAAATCTTTAGTACCTCAGTAACTAAACAAACTGACACCCATGGCATAACATTTCCACACAGGAAAAAGAAGTAGTTTAACACCACTTCATTTAAATTTAGGGTGCTAATACAAAAGAGCTAATATAATAGTTTTCAAAGGTCATATAGATCCTGTTGAAACAAAATAAATGCAAGTTGCGTCTTGGAAATGGTGTTTTGGTCTTACACATAGATACTTTAGAGTCATGACACTGTTAGTATAATACTGTACCTTGTCTCCACTCTTTAATACTGACATTATGGAAAGAAGTATTTTGTCCTAGACTTGCAGGAAAAATGACAACATGTAGGATATGTTCTTTAATTAGGTCATAACTTTGTCAGTCTAACTCCCCTGGGGATCACCTCCCAGTGTTGCTTAGAATATAGGTCTTTGTTTCTGTCTTGCACATTTCCATTTCCTGGCAGAAAGGGGGTGGGCAGCTGTCATTCTTCACCACTCCAAACCTCATTTCAGTTCTTTATTTTGACCCCTACAGTCTTCCCATCTTTTGAGGTTAAGAGGTGAGAAAAAGGAGGTCATTATTTCATTTTTCTGTGTGAAATAGGAAGAGTTGCTGCATACTGTTATCTTTGCCTGAATATGAACAAGTTGTTAGAATGAAATGATGTTTCTAACCCAAACTTACCTGTTTTAATGCATGCAATTAAATAATGAATGTGCCCTGTTAATAGCAATGAAACTATCATGAAATGCAGGATTTTCTTACTCAGGATGAATTACAGATGGTGATTTCTGCTGTTCTGCATGACTTGTTTTGATGCCAATAAAACTACATTTGACAATAGTGTTTGATTAGAAAAGTGTTTAGCATATTTTTTAATAGAGTGAAAACATTCAAGAGATAAAATGATCCTTATAAATCTCTTCTCCCATTTACCTGCTCTTCAGAAAAATTCAATGCAAGTCAAAACGTCTAATCCTGGAGAGATGGAAGGTTTTACTTCCTTCCTAGGTGAAACTAGAAAGCAAACATCATCTGGTTTAGAGTTAGAAGACATTTTTTATCTTTCTTTCTTTTACCTGTTAAGGTAAGTGGCCTTCAGAAGGCTCACTGTTGGAGTACAAGTAGGAAAAATATTTTTGAGGCCATAGCTATGTACTCTTGCTTTGAAAATTTTTGGTTGGTGCATGTATTTCTATGCAGGAAAATGAAATATAGAGCAGACTCTGAGAAACACTTCCTTGTCGGAAAAAAAAAGAATGAAAGCAGTTTGAATCTGAGGGTCAGAAGCCTTGGAGGTCTTCTGCAAACAAGGCTGTTGTCAGTGATGGTATCTATTTTTGGTCGCAGTGTGGAGAGGCTGTGATCCTCGCACCTCCTTGTGTTTATGTTACAAAGCAAAACTGGGTTTGCATTAAAAGATAAATGTAGTTTGACTGTTACATGTTTCTGCATAAACAGTGCGGTTTAATAATCATAGAATCATAGACTCATAGAATACCAGATTGGAAGGGACCTCAAGGATCATCAGTCCAACCTTTTTATATGTGTATATACATATATAATGATATGTAATAATGTCTCTTTTCTTTTTGAAACCTAGGAAAAAAAAATAGGAGTAGAGAAATTGATGAAAATGTTAAATTCTGATTCTGTTCTGTCAGATTTTGTCCTGGAGTTCCCATAAACTCGGTATTAACTAAGTTTGGAGAGTATAATAAGGATTTTTTTTAAATAGGACTTTCTTCTACAGCCAGTATAATTGCAGAAGAATATAAATTCAGACTTGATAAATTGTTCCCTATTTATAATATTAAGTGAGAAATCAGGTTGGGAAAGTTCTATAAATGATAAGAAAATCTGTGTTACTAAATTACAGGTTTTATTGGATTCCTAAAGTAAAGCCTCTTCAGTTAATTGAAAACTTGATGAACTGTGCTTTTTGACAAAACTTTAGATTTCATGAGAAATTGCTTTTTCTAGAACTCAAATAATTGAATCCTGATACTGGATTTTTCTGGATATTCAGGAAAATAAATCTGATGGGTATGAACAAGGTCAGCAGTCACATTTGAAAATACACTTACTTGATCACCTATGATGGCCTTCACTGAGGCATGCCAAATCAAGGGATGCTCTCTCTTGCATTGTGCCATAAGTATCAGTTGTAAAGGTGTTTTTATGAACAGATTACAAGAGTAGTATGTGCATGTACAAGATGTTCACAGATTAATTTTATAAATAACATCGCAAAGTAGTAGGAAGAGAGTGAAGGCACCACTGATTTTTCATTGCAGCTCAAAGCTGAAACTAAAAGACATCAGTGGCCTGAGAAATTATACCTGATAGCTTTCAAACATGCTTGGTGTTTATGTATCAACAGTAGCATTTGAACAAACTGCTCAGAAAAGAGCATGTTGCCCTTGCTGCCTGGACATGAAGTCCTGTGCTGGCTAAGCTGATTCTTTATCAGGAAGCAAGGGCATCCTGCTGTCTTTTAATCCTGCTGACATTTAAGAGTCAGCCCCCCATGCCTTTCCTGAGCGTAGAGAAACAGAAGGAGCTTTGCCACATCACTTCATCTTCCAAGGACATAAAATTTGTGGCAAGTCCCTTCTGCTAGCTTCTTCTAAGAGGCAGAATGAGGGGCTTTATTCCATACTGGGAGGAACCTGCATACCTCACTTCAAAATAATTGTCAACTTGCTTTCATTTCATTAGCTTTTTATCACTACTTTTAGTGTTACAGAAAGCTCAGAGGCAAATTGGAACCCCAGTGCCTGTACCTACTGATTACATATCCCAGGGAAGGCTTAGCTGCACCACTGATCTGCTGCCCTGGCAGAGCTCTCGTGGATTCTGCAACATGAGCAGTAAGGCCACTCACAGTATTTCAAGCCGTTTAAGAGGCTTTGTCCTTCTAAAATTTTCTATAGGTTATATTTTCCTGCTTGCTATTTGCAAGATGCCAGAGAGCAGTTGTATTCTGTACATGCTGCCTTCTCCTTACTGAACATTGGGAGTTGTGAAGGTTTTAAATAAAGGATATTCCACCTGTGCAGCATAAGTAGGACTGGAATCATAGAATTTTTAGGTTGGAAATGAGCTTCATGATCATTGAGTCCAAAGATCTGAAGTACAGTTTGAGCTGTGTATCTTCTACATCTGACACTTAAGAATAGAGATGCTAATATTCATACAGGTTAGGCCTGAGGACCCCAAATCTTTGGGAAGATGTTTCCAAAAAAAGCTTTTTATTTTACAAAGGGAAAAAGAAACAAAGGAAAGATGTTGCTTTCTCCTTCTGAAGAAAAGAGCAGACAACAAGCACAGCTGGTACACTCCATTTCTGTAGCAGTATCTTATTTTTCCACAACATCTTAGCCATGCTTATGTCCCTACTCTCTCCTTTGCTACTGTTCTTTTTCTCATAAGATTCTTCACATTTTTTTCTCCCTTTCTTGATTTCTCAGAGGTGCCCACTGCCAAAGGACAACTGTCAATCTTAGAAATCTTTTTTTATAATTGGTCATCCTCACCCACTTTAGATTAAAGCCAGCATGTCAGTTTTGCAGAAGATTTACCATTAACACTGATAAGTTTGCAAATAACTTAAAACCAAAACAACCATACCAGTTACTGAGTGTGTTTTTCCACTTACTGCATCCCATATTAGTAATAGAATGCCCAGAACATATTAATGCCATTTCTTAGAAATGAAATATTTTGAAGGTTTTATTCATTTATTTGATATTGAGATCTCAGTGATGGAATTGAAGAAAAAATGGTTAAATTATGAAGATTTCTTAATATCTCCAGGAAATTTTTTTTGAGAGCAAAGGGGTATGTTTTCATTTTGCACAAGGTCCTCTAACTTTTCAATATAAAAACATTAATTCAAACAAAAGTAGTACAGAACATGCACTTTTAAGAGTTGAAGTAGTCCAGGCGAAAGAAGTTGTGCACATGAACACACAAATTAACGACTGCTTTTTTTGCCTGTCAAATGTAAAGGTACTACAGGACTTAAATACTGGGTCTGTTGATACATGACATTTCTGTCCATGTATTAATGCCTTTGCCACAATCAGAACAGAGACTCTTGGACAATGCATTTCTGTGAAAAATTGGCAGGCATCTAAATGTTCTCTAGATTGTTTCTCATTCTCAGATGGGCTGATTTTTCTGGGTCCTCTGCAAAAGTCATTACTAGGGAGTTTGATGAAGGCTGAGAATAAGCTTTCTACCAATAAAAGAGAGTAACTACGTGTTCACATTTCTGGCTGGCTTCTTGAGCTTCAGACCAACTCTTAAGCTTAACTTAGTCACACTTGCAGTTTCAATCCAGCTAAACATGATTCATGAAAGAGAAATCACACTAAAAATAATGTTGTTTTTATTTTTTCCGGGAGGAGCAGAAATACAACTATCTTACCCTCTGCTCTCATTCTTGCACAATGGAATGGTTGGTATGGAAATTCTTCCAAAAAAAACCGAGCTGACCTGTCACTTACTGTGCATTAAGGATTGTTTAGGACCTTTGTTCCACTCATATCCAAATAATGTCATACTGCTTCTTATTATAAACCTAAAGTCATTTGAAGGCTGGCTTGCTGATCATTAGATACTGCAATTTGCTCCATGGACCTGATAACAAGATACTGAATGTGTACCAGTCAGAAACAAACCCTACTCAGCATTTTTGCAGTGCTTTCAATGAAAAAAGGAAAGAACTTTGTTACAAAAGTTTACTTTCTTTTCTTTGTTTGAAAAGAATAAACTATTTTAGACCATACCATTCAGACAAAAAGTGAGTGCTTTCTAGCAAATTCCTTGGTATGTAAAATGAAGAATATTCATCTCAAAACCTGATATACAAAAGTACCTCTTGACACATGTAACCTAGTACATAATCTCTGTAAAACTGTTACTTTTTAGAAGAGTGATCAATTGGAAGGCAGGTGGAATAGACAGTTGCCCACAGAAGTGCCTACTTTGTGTCTGCCAGTGATGTAGAATCTAATATGTTGCTATAATAATAAGGATAAATGTAGAATCCTGAACCTAGGGAGGAGTAACACCTTGCACCACTACAGGTTGACCCACTGGAAAGCAGATCCATGGAAAATGAGCCTGAAGTCCTGGCGGACAAGAAGTTAACCATGAGCCAGCAGTGTGCTGTTGTAGCCAAGAAAGCCAGTGCATCCTGGGGTGCATTAAGATGACTGTGACTGGAGTCTCCTTCTCTGGAGATACTCAAAATCTGCCTGATTTCCTTGAAATTGGTTGCATCATCTGAAAAAGAATATTCCTTCTAAAGGAGAGAATGTGTATAACGTTATTCTCAAAATCATGGTTTTGAACATCGTAGGAAGCACACCTACATATAAAGATTTTATTGTTAGTATAAATGAAATCTTACTGTCTTATTAAAGAAGAATTACTAGTCTAGATGTAATTATTACAAAAAAGCTAAGGAATAAAAACTCAATGTTAGATACATTTTTAGTTTCTACCCTGTATAGTGGTGTTAAGATCATGATTCTCCTGCTCCTTTGGTCCTAACGTACTTCACTGAAAAAAAATTTTGTTTTTGGTAGTGGTTTCTTCTTTCCTACTCTATGATCCCTTTTTAGTAACTAAATGTTTACTAGGGTGCTTTTCTACTTTTACTCTTGCTTTACTGGTCTGCAGGTGCATGTTACAGCTCAATGTGGTGCTGTTTACATTTGTTAGATACTCTGTGTTTGTTGTCTTTGGTAATTCCAAACCCAGTTTTGTGCAGCTCCAGGTTTACATTTCTATCAACTGATCACTGAGAAATTAGTTATAGTCATGAGGTTTCCAGTGCCACATCCATGTCCCACCTCTTATCATCTTATCTCCGTTTTGCTAGGTAAATTGCTCAGTAAATAGCTCACCAGCTTAAAGCAATTTTTTATGTCTGGTAATACTGAAAAAATGCTCCATTGAACGTCTTCTTCTCAGTTACACTTTTAACCCATTTTTTTTCTACCTGACAAAAAATTTGACTAGGTTTGAAGTTACAGCATTTTGAGTTGGTTTCTACTGGTCAACAACACCAATATTTTGTTTTTATTTTTACTGCACAGTGAAATAGGAAAAGGAAACGCAATTCAACTTTTCTTTTTTAAACTTTATTCTTTTCCCTGTTGCATGAATGAAAAACATTTACAGAGCAAGAAGCATATTGGGTGTTTCTCTGGTGACATCTTGCTCAAGTAATTTTGGCCTGGATTCTTTAATTTTTGGAATATATCTGCTTATCTGAGCTTAGGTGTCTGCAGAACTACTTGCTCCTTTAATTTGCCCCATTTTTCTGCAACCCTTTTGACATGGCTTAGATTTGAGATTTCCAGAGAACTGTGTCCAATAACCTAGAACTACTCCAAAAGGCACCTTTAAAAACCATACACAATATTTCTGTTTAACCATGTTTTACAGTAATTTGCAGACCTTTTTAAATTCTCATCTTTCTGATTTTGACAATGCAAGACAATGATACAGAAAGAGCAAAGAACCAGTAGGAAGCAAGAAAAAATAATTACAAGTCTTGTATTCTGTCAAGACAACTGATGATGCTTTTGCTTGATACCTTCTTACAAGAAAGTATGAAATGAAATTTACCTATGACTAAAAAGGATCTTTTTTCCAAAAGGCAAGCAATCAAATACCAGGAAAAAGGAAGAGGATGAACAGGAAAGATAAGAAGGGAGGAGCTCATGTTTTTCTGCATGTGTAGAAGTGATCTTTAGTTCCACTTCCTCTTTAGTTCTATCAGTATACTTTTTGAGTTAAAGAAATTCATAGAATCATAGAATTTTTCTAGTTGGAAGGGACCTTTAAGATCAAGTCAAACTGTTAACCCAGCACTGCCAGGTGACCATTAAACCATGTCCCTAAGCACCACATCTACATGACTTTTAAATACCTCCAGGGATGTGACTCCACCACTTCCTTGGGCAAATTCTTCCACTGCCTCACAACCCTTTCAGTGAAGAAATTTTTCCCAATATCCAATCTGAACCTCCCCTGGTGCAACTTCAGGCTGTTTCCTCATCACTTGTTACTTGGAGAACAGACTGATCCCCACCTCACTACAACCTCCTTTCAAGTAGTTACAGAGAGTGATAAGGTCTCCCCTCAGCTTCCTATTCTCCAGGCTAAACCACCCCAGTTCCCTCAGCCACTCCTCGTAAGGACTTGTTCTCTAGACCCTTCACCAGGTTCATCACCCTTCTTTGGACCTGCTTTAGAACCTCAGTGTCCTTCTTATGGGCAAGGGCCCAAAACTGAACACAGTATTTGAGGTGCAGCCTCACCAGTGCCAATTATATGGGGGCAATCTCTTCCCTACTGATGCTGGCCACTGTTTCTGAAACAAGCTAGGATGATGTTGGCTGCCTTGGCTCCCTGGGCACACTGCTGGCTCATATTTAGCCAGCTGTTGACCAACACTTCCAGGTCCTTTTCCGCTGGATGGCTTTCCAGTAACTCTTCCCCACACCTGTAGTACTGCATGGGATTGTTGTGGCCTTGTTGAATCTCTTATCACTGGCCTCAGCCCATTGATCCAACATGTCCAGATCCCTCTCTAGAGCCTCTTTACCTCCAAGTAGATCAACATGCTTACCTAACTTGGTGTTGTCTGCAAACTTACTGAGGGTACCATTGATCCTCTCATCCAGATCATTGGTAAAGTTATTAAAGAGAATAAGCCCCAGTTCTCAGTGGAATACCACTTGTGACTGGCTGCCAGATGGATTTAACTCCATTCACCACCACTGTTTGGACCTGGCCATCCATCCAGTTTTTTATCCAGCAAAGCGTACACCCATCCAATCCATGAGTAGTCAGTTTCTCCAGGAGAATGCTGTGGGAATTCTATTTAGTAAAGCTTTTTACAGTAAAAAAGTAAAAGTTTAGTAAAGCATTACTGAAGTCCATGTAGATGACATCCACAGCCTTTCCCTGTCCACTGTGTGGCTTCACCTTGTCATAGAGAGAGAGGGAGATCAGGCTTGTCAAGCAGGACCTGCCTTTCATACACCCATGCTGGCTTGCCCTGATCACCTGGTTATCTTGTATGTGCCATGTGATTACACTCCAGATGACCTGCTCCGTAACCTTTCCTGACACAGAGGTCAGACTGACAGGCCTACAGTTCCCTAGATCCTCCTTCTGGTCCTTCTTGTAATTGGATGTCACATTTGCTACCCTCCAGTCCACTGGGACTTCCCCAGTTAGCCAGGACTGCTGGTAAATGATGGAAAGTGGCTTGGTGAGCACTTGAGCAAGCTCCCTCAATACCCTTGGGTGGATCCTGTCCAGCCCCATAGACTCGTGTGTGTCTAAGTGGTGTAGTAAAAGCCATATAGTTTAAGTGATAAAGGCTTAAGTTCCATTTTAATATAGAATGTATTTCCATGACATCCAAAGTTTACAGCTATTCTGATACATTTAACCTGTTCATCATGGAAAATATATTTAAAGAGGGGCAATTTTGTTAATTATGAGAAGAATTTAGTGATTTGCACAGAGACACTTACATGAAGAGTATTTTGTTTTGTTATCAAAACTCTTTATCTCAGCCATAGAAAATCTTAAATCCCAACTCGGTTCTCAGCTCAGATAACCCATATAAATAATTTATTTTACAACTGGGTAACTTAATACAGTAGTTATAAGATGAAAATAGTATTGCTTTCTTGCAACCAGAAATCAGAGGATAAAAGAGCAGCCCAGAGAACCATGTCTGCTCATAGGCCTGGGGTTTTGATGCATCTTTGGTAACACTGTGGTACTTTGTGCTACAAATAGACATGTAGGAATTTGGATAGAGGAAACCAGCTATTAACTACTCTCTCTAGTCATTGGGAAGTTAAAAAAGCCCTTTCCATTAAGAAAAGTAGTCTAGTAGAGTCTAGTAGAAACATATGAGAGAGATACTGTTGGACAGTTCTGTTGAATGAGGCACATTGTTTCTGTTCTGCAGGGATGATGAAGTGACAGGAGAACTCTGTTAGATCTCACACCAGAAATATTCTTGCAGGCAACATCTATACTCCTTGCTAGGCAAAATTCTTGCTACTTCCTGCAAAGTGTGTCACTATAACAGGCTTTTTTAAGGATCATCTAAACCTTCTGAAGTAAAAGTTACCTTGTCCATGAGGGCAGTCAGGAAGATTAAAACCCAGCAGTAAAGATAATGTGTTCAATGGTCACAGCTCAGTGGTAAAGATGGAGCCGTGGGGTATCTAATTGTGGGAGTTGCTATTGAGGACCTGAGTGACACAACATTCATTGAAGGAGATAAGTACAATCATCCTTCTACAGTTCATCTGGATTTACAACCCGTTACAGTCACAGCAAGTCTTTTTATTAACTTTAATGCTCTTTGGAAAATGTCCCTATGCATTTTTATATTATTGTAGGCCCTACATTTAGTGCTTTAAAGGATTTTTCAGTTGTTTCAAGGGGTATGATTTAGGAAAGGATATTATTTGGTATTGTCTTGTTTACACTCTTTGTTCAGACTGTGATCTCCAAAAATAGAATGCTCACTGTCTTGCCCTTCTTAATAATGAAATTCAGTGAAAGATCAGTTAATCCCATTAAAGTAATATACAGCAAGAATGGATTTCTTCCATAATGATTTTATAGCATTGATTGAATACATTGGATTAGATATGGTAACTCCTGAGTATAGTTTTCTTAACTCCTGATTAAGAGTCATATGGAAAGTATTCATGTAGCTAATGATAAACTAATCCATTCAGGAGGACAGAATGTTTATAGCCAATTTAGCAGTGACCTGCAACACAGTGTGAAAATAATTCATCGATGATATACAGTGAGCAACGCACAGGAAATGAACACAACTATTTTTAGATTCTTACTAATTTGCTGTGATTACAACCATGTGACTCTTTGGTAGCTACTGAAGACATGTTTTGTAGTGTGACTGCATGTTGTTTTTACACTCTCTCCTCTCTGTTTTTAATTATAGTACCATCATGTGAATGTATCTGGAATTAGAACACTATAGCTGTAGGCCAGCAGTAGCTTAATTGTTCAAGATCCTACATAAACTAATTGTTGCTAGTGATGAGATTTCTTTAGATTGCATTCCCAGATTGAAGGAAGCAGGAAGTAAATGTGAGGATGCTAATAATAATATTAATTTAAAAATCAGAAGCTTTCTAAATTAAGTTCTAGAATGCTATTAAAATCACTCATATGCTTTCCCACTTAATGCTGACCTTCTCACAACTTCCATTTGACTATATCAGTAATAGTTAATACCTTATGATGACTGAAAACTTTTGATAGGCAGGACAGACTTTGCGGACTATTGATTTCGGTCCTGAAAATGAGCATAAACTTAATTGTTTGGAATTATCTATCGTCATTTTTCTTAAAAGTTTAGTTCTTAAAATTACTGGAATCAGGAAAGCAATCAGTACAGAGTTAGCATAGAAATTGAAGAGTTAGCAGATAGCTCTAAAAGTGTTTCCAAAATATATAATTGCTAAACAGCTAGAGGTGTGTATTTGGCATATCATAACAGAACTCAAAATGATTTACAAAATAATTTTTAGGTCAGGCATCATATTATGCTTACTGAACACTATGACATGTTAGGCAATATCTTCAGAAATAATAAAAATGGAAGTAAACAATTGCTGGGATTACAAAGCATTTACAAAGTTTATTAAAAACCCCTTTTCTTACCAAAAAGAGATGAAAATCTAACTGAATAAACAGCAATAACAATTTATAACGTTTGATGGTAATAAAAGAAATCATTCATCACATAGTGAATATGTAAATGTGGTTCTCTTCATAATTGTGTCCTAGAAACGTGTCGAGTGCGCTTTTCTGAACACCAGTACTGAACAACAGTTTTTTAAAGTTTTCTTAAAATTGGTCTTTTCAAGTCAGAAAATGTCACACTGAATGTTTGCTATTCGCCTTTTATTTTCAATGTCTGTAAAGTTAACGATTCTTGTTTAAACTGACTAATTTTTGTAGGCTTAATGATACATGGACAGTTATATATATATGTAAGACACACTTATTTCTAGTGTTTACCTAAAAGTATCTTGAAGACCTTTCCTTCTTCACTGAAAGGTGTATATGAGTTAGAAGGAATGCAACACATACTCTTAAGTTCCTCCAAAGAGCAACTCCATCCTTTGGAAAATACAATGATTAAATACTGTTTACACAGTTTGGTAAGACCAAAGACAGCAGTTGTTTCAGGTTAGAGAGGGAGATTACTGACTCACTGTGTAATAATGTATTTCCACTTGAGTGATTAGTTTCTTTTGGGTGAAACTCTAAACAGAGTAGGAGATGAACCCTAAGCCACAAAGTAGTATTTGTAGTGTAAATGGATGAACCAGAATAGAATAATGGGAACAAACATCAAAAAAGATGTAATTTGAAGATAATCAATTTCTTACTGTCAGTATGAAACATAAGAAACTAATGAAACATTATTTTCTTACTACTTAGAAAAGAGGAGATGAGTTTCATTTAATTTGTTACTTTATGAGATGGAAAAGGAAGCAAAAGGAGGGGAAGCATGCACAGAGACAAAGGAGAAGGGAGGCTAGTGAAGAAGGAGAAAAGCAGGGTGGTGGAGGATTGCTCTGAGCAGTGAGATCTAGTTAAAGATGTTCCTGGTCACTACAGGGGCTATGATCTTTAAAGGTCCCTTCCAACCAAAACCATTCTGTGGTTCTGTGAACTCGTATCATTGCGGAGACCTGGTCAGTATCTCTTGAGGATCCACAGTGGAGATGCTCATGAAGGACTGAAGCTCATAGGAAGGACCCATTCCACAGCAGGGAAAAAGTGTGAGAAGGAAGGAGAGGCAGAGAAGAGCTGTTATGGACCAATCACAAACCCCATTCCTCACCCCCCACTTGGAGATATTAGGAGGTAGGGGAATTGGGAATGGAGTGAAATTGAGACTGGGAAGAAGAGGATATGGGAAAAGGTATTTAGTTTTTGTTACTCACTATCCAAATCTTATTTTAATGGGCAATAAATTAAAGTAATTTTCTTAAGAACAAATCTGTTTTGCCTATGATAGCAACTGGTAAATGATGACCTTATTTTCATCCTGACCCATGGAGTTTTTCCATGTTTTTCTTCGTCCATCCTTTTGAGGAGGTGTGTCCCTCCATTTAATGCTCAGAGCAAGCCCCCATGGAACACAGAGCAGGATTAGCCTCCTTCCCCCCTCCCTCCTGGGGGAGGATAAAAAGGGGAAAAAGGAAAAAGAAAAAAGAAAAAAACAAAAGAAGCCACACCCAAGATTGGAAATTAAGTCTGTAACAAATACAATGAGTAACAGTAGAAAACCAAAACAAAACAAAACCAAAAACAGAAAAAATAATATTATGGAAGAAGCATATAGAATTGTTTACAAAACCTGATCTCAGATGGCAATGAATTGCACAGAGCACATGGAGTCAGGCCCAGCCATACCAAAATGCCATCACAGCAAAACCAAAGCAGAAAAAAAAGCTACCCTGAACTTCCTGTCTCCTCCTTATATAGAGTGTGGCAGGGAAGGGGAGGGAATAACAGTTGCCCTCTGACTTCTCAAGGTCCCAGGGTTACCATGTGTGTTGTGTCATGTGGTGTCCCCTCCTCACTCCCTCTCTTCCCCTCCGCTCTCAGTTTGTCCACCCTTAAACCACAACAGGAGGGGGATTAAGAAAGCAACTGGGTGGGTGTCCAGTAGCCAGCCAAGGTCAATCCATCACATGTGCATAAACTTTGGAATCTTCCAGGTACATTGGCCACCTGACATTAACTTGGTTGAAAACAATGCACAAGTTGCTGTTGCAGTGGAAGTGCAAACTAATTCCATTGCTGAGTGATTCATAGGTGGAAAGACAGTTGAGTGCATGGACTGAATTCTGAGTCCAGCTCCGACATTGAGTGTTCCCAGCCTTCGTCACGTCACTTGCCTTCAACAAAATTACTACTTTTAGGTAATCACTGTGCTTTATTAAGTTTAATTACATGCTGCTAGCAATGCTTTCTTTATGTAAGAATGAAAATCCGTCACAGAATTCCTCTGACATCTTGACATTTGTCAAATTTCCAATGACCAACAGACCTCCACTGTTCTAACAGTGGGAGGACCCTGGATCTGTCACAGCTGTCATATGTGGCACTTTTCCCTTACAAACCTAGCTGAATAAACCACTAAAATTATATAGATTTTTTTTTCTGCATCAGAAAAATGTTAAATTTGTTCTTAGAGATGCATGACTTAGAGAAGTTTTCCTGTACCTTTCCTCTTACTGATTTCAATTTCTGATCAAATACAACAAAGGCAGTAGAAGAGCTCCTGTTGGCTTGAAGGAACTAGGATCAAGACCTTACTGAGGCACCTGGATATTGCAAACATAAGAACGCTTGAGAGAACATTGTTAATTATACATCAAAGTGACTTGAAATTAGTTTCTATATAGACTCCTTTGCCAGATAGAGCCTCATGATCTTGAGAAATGTGAACATTCATCCTTTGAGATGAAGGGAATGGCAGGAAAAGTCTAGATGCCAAACATGCAGGTTACATATGACAAGCCCTTATATTAAATCTTACGTTAAAACCTGCGAAGTTTGTCACACTGCTTGAAAAGAACTTTTTTTGTTTCTCTCCTCTAAGGAATAGTTGTCCACATTATACAGCTACAAGGTCTTATGATTAACTTTAAGTACTATATAACTTGCAGCAGAACTGGTATTCGTATAGCTAAATTTAGCTGCAGTGCTGCTGTCGGTTGCTGATAAGCTAGAATTACATCCTTTTGATTTGTCTGCACTTAAAAAAATATTTTAGAGGATTTTAAAGTTCATAAGTTTATAATCAGAATTATCACTGTCTTTCCATACTGGATTTAGGTCTTGTGGCTGAAGTGTGATTTCATACTTGACTATCTTTGTTTCCACAGAAAATATGCTTCATAAATTTAAGTCCTGATGAAATGACTTTAAAAAGAGTGATAAAATGCACACAGTTTCTTAAAATAGTTAAAAGGCTTTTCAACTTGGTATGCCAGAATAGTGGAAAAATATGATAGGGTATAAATAAATGTCCAGTATTCCCAACCTCACAGAGAACAGTAGCTTATTTTTTTCTGTATAAATCAAGGTGTTTGATAGAGATGTGCAAAGATTATTCTTCAGAGGAGAATTTACTGAGTGTAAAATCTGGTTTCCACATCTCAAACATTCTGCCAATGAGAGATTAATTCTATTCTTCCACTCCTAGACCTTTAAGACATTTCCATAAATGTTACTAATAAATCATACATGTTTCCATTATCATTACTGAACTAAAAGCAGTTAGAAGCAGATGTTCTAGAAGTCAAGTATTTGGCTATGATTTTGTGATCCTTTTTTCTTGCTGCATTTCTGAGACCGAGCGATAGGAGACCACATCGCAGGGACAAGTGATGGACCTGTGAATTTCTTAAGATTACTGGACAGGTGATGTAGTCCACTTTGGAATCTCTGGGATGCTGTAGTATTATCTATGATTTTTTTCATCTCAATGAAGAGCCCCAGTTTGAGGAGCCTTTAAAGTGGAAACACCTAGGAAGATAAGGCATCTTAAATAGGCATCTTAAATTCTTGGTTTGCTGCAAGATATTGTGCAAAAGAAGAAGGATAGCAAAATGAAGAGGTTACAGCCACAGTGATCTCTACCAATGCATTCTTGCCTAAATTTCCAGCTCCGCTTCAGCTTTGATTTAAATAAAGTCTGGCTAATAAAGTGTAATTTTTGCAGACTGTAAAGGAGAAGACTAAGGCCTATTTAGATGATACACTTCCAGGCTATGCTGTCACAGCCAGGCAGGAATTACTCACAGCAGACATATACTACCCTTCAATCTGGCATAATAGTATCTGGATTAGCCCATTTTTTTGGGGGTGGAAGAATGGGTTATATCCATGTTCATATGTTATTTCTAAAAGCATCTGTGATTCTACTCAGCTTTGTTTTGCAAGATAGTAAAACATCTTTTCAGTGTTAGAGCCTCTCAAGGGCTTCTATGTCATAATTGCCTGATCTCTTTATGAGTTCAGATGCTATTCTTAAAAATCTTAAAGAGATCAAGACTTCTCGGTTTAAAAAGGCCTATCAAAACATTGTGTTCTAAAATAAAGGAGACATCTTTATTACCTTTTTTTATCATGCTACAGCTTCCTGCTCCAGAGTCTGGACAGGTCTAAATGATTTATTTAATATTACTTTTCCTTGTTTATGAGTATGTGGTAGATTAAGATACCACCAATAGAAGTTCTAGACTGAAATAGAACAAATAAATTACTTAAAGTGAATAAATAAATTCAGATTTAGCATTCCTGTTCTCTCAGAAACAAATAAAATAAATGAGCTATTTGTCATAGTTAATGTGGAGTTTCTCAAGCTATTCTGGACTGTCTACAGAAAGAATCACCTGATAATACTCTGCTACAATGTCCTGTCTTTAAATATGGGGACAGATAATGGAAAAATTCTCTCTGTGCTTGTTTAGTGTTGCAGCAGAATTTGGAGGTGTATGTGGCCTTTACAAGGAGAAATAGATATTTTTTTAAAATATGCTGTGAATACCTGCTGTTTGCTGTTGCTTCTTTCTTCCTTCAAGCTATCTTTTTCTGTCCTTAGCTCAGCTGACTAGAGAAAGGCAAACTCTGAATATTTTATAGCCGTATCTCTTTAGAAGACATAATAAGGCTCTGCATGCTATCTGGCTGCAACTTCTGTCAAGGCATCTGTACCTTTAAGTTGTTTTGTCCATCTATCTTATTTTTTTCACTCTGGAAATTAGGAAACCTGTATCTCAGTATGCAGGCAACTTCTTTCTTACTGTTGTAAAAGGTTGACAAATAAACCTTTTCCCCTCATGGCATATTGCAACAGGCAATAATTATGTGAGGTGAAGGGCATTTGCCTGGTTTTAAAAGGACATTGACATAGCAACTGATTGCCAGCCAAGAGGCAGTGGTCATCAGTGTAAGGAACACGTACAAAATATGAGTCAGTTACGGATCAAGATCAAGCTGAAGTGTGCTAGCTCTCATTTGACCTTGAATACATCAAAGCCTTAATGCCTTCTGGAACTGAAGTAAGACCTTCGATTCTCCTGCATGTACTCACTAAAAAGCATAAGGAGCACTAAGCCAACAGCACAGTGGTTGGCAGTTCCTGCATGAGGCCCAGTTGTCACTCCTGATGCTTCACTAATGTATAGTTTTGGGATTGTGTCTTGTTCAGAAATTCTTCAGATTTTTGGCTGTTACGGTTTTATATGATTTTTGAGAGGGAGAAATGGATAATGTGAAAAAAAAAAAAGTTTTTTAACTAGTAAGTTCTGCTAGAAGTAGTTTACAGATGTTTTTTGTTTGGGAAGGGTTGTTTTGTTTTTTTTTTTTCCCTGAAGAATTCCATTACTTCCATGCATCATATCATGGAAGGGCATTTAATACAAATTCTATATTGGCAAATTCAACAGCCCCAGGCATGTTCCTGGGCACTGAATAAAGGGAATGTCCTCCAGCTATGGTAAACTTTATCAACCACCAAAATAGAAGGCTGCTCATAAACTGCTTACATGCTGAATCGTGACCATCTAGAAAAGTGAGTTGGCCCAGGTCAAAAGCTTGTCAGGGGCTGTTAGGTGCAGCAGAATTCACTGGATAGAAGTCATCTGTAATTCATGTACTTCTGCTGTAACAATGGTTTCTCAAATCTAACATCTTCATTGTCCATGCAAAATTAAGATGCACAATTTTATTTCTAATGATGTAGGGTCAAAAGGCAACTTAGGACAATGAACAGAACTAAGTTTCTTAGACATCATCTATAGCTTCTCCATTTGTGTGTGTGTGTGTGTTTTTGTTTGTTTGTTTTTGGTTTTGTTTGGTTTGTTTTGTTTGGTTTGTTTTTATTTATTATTGCAGAAGGTTTGGGGGGTTTTTTCCTCTTTTTAAGCATAAAGGGCCATTGATCAGGGAGCTGATTATGAAGAGCAATGTCTCTCAAGCAAAATAACTAGAAGTTAAAGAAATTACTTTTTTTTTTCCCCTGTATTTTTGCTTGTTTGCTCTGATTTGTGAGAACAGGTGTGCTCTAGCAAGATGAGTGCCTATCGAGACAGCCCGAGACTACATGCTGGAGGATCAGTAGCACTTTGGTGTGTGCTATAAAGGCAAGGATGGTATTTTTTCTCTCCAAATTTAAACAATCAATATATTTAGGTAAGCTGTAGGGTTTTGTTGTTCAAAAGATAGCTATCTCCCAAAATAATTGGTAACGTGAATAGATCAATCAAGCAACGCTTCATCCACCATTGCAGCCAATGCAGGATTACAACAGGGTAAATCCCTACAGCTGAGCTGCAGATTGACCTCTGGTCCCCTGAGCTTTGGATCAATGCCTTGTTCTAGGGTATTCTCTTCTGGTTACTTTATATTCAGGCTTAAATTTGATACTGTATTTGAAAAACGGAATTTGTCTGGTATCTGGGTAACCTTTGTCAATGAAGCCTTTTATCCTTACTGAAGTTACTCTTTTACCATCATTGAAAGTTTGAAGTTTTACTTCTCTCTGATGAAACACTTCAGATTGAATATTTTCCTTCTGGACATGAAAAAAAAAACATCCCCGCTTACTTTCTCCAGATGGGACTTGACTTTGCTTGTTCTTTCATTCCCTTTGATTCTTCGTCTCACCTTCTTCATTATTTGTGATTCAGGTGAATGCAAAGTGAAGATGCTTCCCCTCTGGGAGTGCTATTCTGTCACTGGATCAGGTGCAGATGGCAGAGCTCTTGTTAACTTAATTGATTATTAAAAAGCTGACATATGGAAGGAATTGCTTGCTTTCACTTTTCAGCTTGGGGAAATTGTAATGCTGTTTGAGTAAACAACTTAGAAGGTTCCTGAAAATAAGAGTTAGTAATGTATTAGAGGGCAGCTTTTGATCTTCTCATGAGTTCTAACCTCTCTAAAAATTGGAAGTTGGCCCTGGTTGCTACCATGTGGAGTTGTATTTCTGATAGGTTAGATAGGAAAGGAAGCTGTCTGTAGAATTAAAGAACTTTCTGCATTCTTCAGAGTAGTTAAATCCTATTAAGAAAGACAAAATTATGAAAGGTGTAGAAATATTTCAGGAAATGCAAGAAAGATGGAGATGAGAAAGTGTAGACAAAACATTTGTTTTGTCACATGGTATATTTCTGAAGTTTGTACTCCAGTATTGCTATCAAGAAGTTCTGATTTTCCTCACTGTTTTCAAAACCAAACTGGCTAAAGGAAAGGGTAACCATTCTATCTAAGTAGTGAGGACACAAAGCTTGCATTTCAAACACATGGACAAAACATAAATCTGGCCTATGAAGCCTTAGGAGATGTGTGGGTTTGACAGACCTACTAAAACTGCCAATGTCTAATGTTCAAAGCTCTCATAAAGGGGTTCATTGGAATCCTAATGTGTTGAGATTGTCCTCATTCACCTTCAATTCTGGCTATGCATATATGTTCACGTTCCATAAATGTGAAATATTGTCATCATTAGGGCACTTGTGGAACTATCATCATAGATCAAGGTAGGGTACAGATATGATCTCTCTCTGATGTCAGCTTGGATGGCTCGTATGTTAAAATTTCAAACAACTTTGCAGTTTTTGTTATGTTGCCTCATACTTAGGAGGAACTTCCTGTAATACTCTTGAAACTCACCACTTTACATTATTTGTGAAAATTTTCCATCAGAAAACCTGATAGCTGGTAACCTCCCAGAGCACTGATGACATGGTCTATGCTGAGGTTTGTCTTGTATCTATCAGAAATTTGATATTGGACATGCAGACTGTAAATTTTTTAGGTTAGAAAATCATCTCTTTCATCTGTGAATTTTACAAGTTAGTGCAGCAGGGTCCTTGTCTGCTGGTATTGCTACAACTTAAACCTTTGATCTTGTGTCAACAGAAGAAAAGCAAAATCTGATCCCAGTGTCCTTCTTTTGCACAGTATCTAATAATTTAACTATGTCATGATAAATCTTTTGAATACTGTTGTATACAATGGCAATGGGTGCCACTTGAATGCTTGAAAAGTTGTTCAACAGAAATGTTAGAAAAGTTTTGCTATGTGACATAACTAGGAATATAACATCAATTGAAGGGTGAACAGCTAAAGCTTGCAGTATTGAAGTAGAGATACTTGGCAAAATTAAAATCTGATCAAATGCAGAGATCTTACGCTGTATAGATCAGTGTTCTATTAGGAGTATCACAATCAGCTGAAGTTAAAAAGTTTTCTGACATAAACAACTTCAGAATAGTTCTTCACTTGGCCCTGTCACTTTTTGCAAATTTGTCTATAAAAGAAGCTGTTCGTCAGCTGTTTAATCTGTTCATGGAGCACTGTTATGCCAGCTGTCTGAGCTGGCATAAAGATGTTCAACTGTAGACTGATACACATTATTAGATGGAGTAAGAATGACCAGGGAACAAATAACTGTCTATTTTAATCTTACTCTGCAACTAGGACTACTTAAAACCTCAATGTTTTGCACAGCTTTTAAACTTCTGTTCATTTTTTTCCCTTGTTGCTTAAGGCCAAACTCCTTGAATGTGTTAAGGAAGGTATGATTGTATAGTGATTTTAGACTGAGTTGATGTTGGATGAATGAGTGCCCAGGCAGTTGGGAGGGGAAACTAATAGGGCCATGTTTTCCTTATTCCAGATGGAGTCTCCCAAGCAATGGCACTGAAGGAATTAAAAAAAAAAATCTCTTTCAGATTCTCAAAGTAGAGAATTTGCGCTCCTTGCATTTGGAAGAGGAAGGGTTTCTTTGCTTTAGGATAGCAAAATAGTAATTCTCCATCCCTATGGGACTGTCAGACTTACAGTAAGGAAAGAGGAGGATTTCTGGTGTGTAAGAAAAACAGAGAAGCTGGTATATACCACCTGTGTGAAGGTGGGACTTTTACAGAGCTTCTCACTTTTCTTCTGGTCTTGTCCCCTTCCTTTGTCTATACTACACTGTTTTCTACTATTTGATATGTAATGGTCTCAAATGAAAGTAGAGCCAGTCTAATAAAATGCTCTCTCTTCACTTGGCTAATTGCAGTATGACAACCAAGCCATATGGTCTAAATGAGACTTTCTACAATTTGAGCCAAAGCCAGATTTTAAATGCAGAGGTGGCAGTGTAGCAAATTAATTCAGGCCCTATCTGATTGAAGAGAAAGGCAGTTAGCCTGTTTTTTCATTTGTGAATCTGCAGCTGTGCAGAAAAATCCAGAAACGTCAGTTAAGCATAACCATGACTTGTTGGTAATAAAACCAGAAAGGTAATATATGCTTCAATCTGTAGAAAAAAAGCTGTATATTGAATCATGTTAGCAAGCATATTGGCTCTATCAACATATCTGAAATTCCAGTATGTTAATTATGAATCACTATCTCTGTGTGACTGACTTAATATTCTGTACTCAGTGACACTGATACGTTGGAGTCAACATGCAAAACAACATTGAAAGGCATTGTTCTTGTCCAAGGAAACATTAATGAAATTGCTATTGATGAGTTGAGAGGTGAAATTCCAGATAGAACATTCTATTCTTTATATTCCAGTAGGACACAGTGGAATTTGTAGTAGTGCCCTGGTTTTGAGTGAACAAACAGACCTTAATAGCTATTTTTTATTATTTTATCTCTCAGCACTAATATCAGAGGAAATCAAAGATACACATCTTATTTGGAAAGCTGAAGAACAGTCACTGAATGCCCTCTAAACTGAATTCTGATCAACACAGTTGTTTGTGCTTGGGTGTGATCTAAATTAATATTAGAAACACCACTGCTTTATATAAGGTAAAAAAAAACCCTTCAGCCTTGCCTGTGTTTTGGTCTTGTAACTGGTCTCTTTGTAGTTACCTTCATCCTTTTGTTCACATCTCTGCCAGCAGAGAGCTTTGTGTTAGAAAAAATCTCCCAGTGAATCAATTTCCCTGATGGAATGGTTATTACGTATCTAAATGCAGTCCATTAAGCTAGGGTAATTTTGATATAAGACATATGACATATATCAATATATCAAATCACACTCATCTCTATGGAAAGTATGATGTTCTGTGCCAGACTTTTTCCTCTATTATACCTTGAAGATTAAACAGTTACTTTGTAGTAAGGGGAAGGGAAGGCAGTATTGATTGTATTGAAAGCTAAACTATTCGGCTGTGAAACTGTTCATAAAGAGAGTCTGAGCAGGGAGAAGATTCACAATTTATTGTCTCTTGATAATTTGTATACCAAATATGTTCAGGTTCGATGTAAAAAGAATTTTAATCTGTCAAGCAATATCTAAGTCAAACTGCAGTTTTTCTGCATGTGTTTTGATCTGAAATAAAGGTACTGGAGATGATAAAGTGTACCTACTTCATGGTGTTTTCTGATAGTTAATTACTAAATGTTTGCAAAATTTCTCGTAGTTGCTAAAATCTAACAGAACTAAGATGCAAACATCCAAAATCTTCTAATATTCCACATCCCCTTCATCCACAAGCCTACTTGAAAAAACTGTGTCTTGAAGAAACTGTGTGACACTTGCATCTTACTTTAACATACAAAAAACCTCTACAAGGGATGCCAAATTTATATCTGTCTGAAGTTATCTCCCACTCACAGTCCCAGTTTGGCACCTGTATCAGGGCATGACAGTTGGCTCCGCAGCTTACAGAGGCAATAATTCTTTTTCTGAAACTGCACCTGCTAGAACAGTCTTTACTTTTATTCCAACAATTATGATAGAAGATGTATTTATACATAGTTTTGTAGCTACAGTTTTGTAGCTAAGGTGCTCCCCTGAAGGATTAGAGATCAGAGTTTAATAGCTTTGTGCTTAGTGTTATTGAAACCTGCATGTAACCATCTGGCTGATGAGAAAGGGATATGCTCCTCAGTTCCTGTGTGAAGATGAATATCTTCAAATATGATAATTACTCTTATGAGAAGATGAGCAGCAGAGTATTATTATTGTTCATGTAGTTCTGGAGATGTCATATGTTCTCTTAGAACCTTAATCCTTGATGATTTCTATTATCAGTTGGTGACTGTTATTTGGAATTTTATATTTTGCATTTATGTGTTTTCCTTTACTTGGCCCATTTTTCTTAAGAAGAAAAATGCTAGTTAAGAGGACAGAGAACAATTACAAAACCTCTCCTGCAAAACCCAGAATACCCAGTTACCTGGGCCCACGCTGCACACATTAACATGATGTCTGTTTTGTGCAATACTTCTCCAGAACAGCTGTAATTATTTCTCCTTTATTTATCAATTGACCACATGATGTTCCTATAAAATCCACATCTGTAAGTTTTGGCCCTCAAGTTAAGCCTGTGGAGATTCACAGGAGACTTTCATGTGGGTGTTTAGTGCAGCACCCAAGAAAAGTGCTGTATTACCTTTATGCTATTTGTATTCAAATGTAAGAAGTATACCCACGTTTGCAGCAGGGTTAGGGACTAAATATGCACACTAGCATGACCATCATCCAAACTGCTTAATCATTATCTTCTTGACACATGTTTTTCTTAGGCCAAATAGTACTGTCTAAGACAATGTATTGAGTACAACACATGCTTGAGACTACTCTCAGAGACAGTGGAGCAGTATTACATCATCAAGTCTGGCTGCTTCTACAGTACTCAGATACAATACCATTGGTTTGTGTTCTCAGGCAACTAGGGTCGAAAGTATGTTGTCATGTACCAGCAGGACCAGGGCTGCTCTACAGCAAGGGAAGAGTGAAGAACCAAAGTTGATCACAGCAGAGGCAGCACATTAACAGGGTGCACTCTCACAACATCTGAACAGACAAGTCGCAAACAATGCCATGAATCCATTGGAATCCAGTAGGAACAGCATGAGAAGGGTTTACAACATAGCCCTAACCATGTTAGGTCGTATAGCCATAACCCTGTAATATCTTTGTTGTAATATCATAACCCTGTAAATATCTTTGTTTTCATCTCTGCCTCCTGGATGGAGATGAAAACACAGATATTTACAACAGTGCACTTAGAACGTAGCCTCAACACCTGAGCTTAAATAGGTCTTCTGGGAAAATGGACAGCTGTTGTGGAGGTCCCAAACAGGCTAGTGAGGAAAATTGAGGCCTACTACTTCACTCAGGACCCTAACACATGCAGTGAGTTCTTAGTTTCATTCTAAAAAATGTTGTTCTAAAGGAACGTAATGTACAGAAGCCGTGATATCAGAGGATATAAACTAAAAGCACGCTTAAAAATAATTGCTGTAGGGCTGTAGGGGCACCATATGGAGCACAGGACCAATCCAGGGTAGCCTCAGGTTTTGACAGTGGTCCCTGTATCTGTATTATTTAGCAGTACATATGCAAACAATTGGTCCTGCTAAAACCACTTAGTCCTCCAACGATACAGCATAAACTGAAATGTGGTATAATTAGATATCTGAGGAATCTCATTTTCTGGTTAAGGTGAATGAACCCTTTATCATCAAGTTAAGTGTGACTAGTGTAAGACTTGTGCTCAGCTGGAACTAACCCCTGTCTTTTTTAGCAAAGTAAACTGTGTCTGCTTAAAGTACTTAAAAAGAAAGATGCTCCATAATTCATTCTTTTGGCACTGGAATTTGAAAATAAATTCAATAAATAGTAGTGTAATAGATGACTTTGTATGCAGTTAGGTTAATGTTTATGCAGCTTGAAGACAATTTTACTTTCTATGAATAGGCCTTTTCAGCGTGGTAACACATTACTCAAGAGTTGTGCATATTTTGCTATCATTTACAATAGCTTCTGGTTGTCTGTTCTCAAGAAGAATAATTGAGGGTACTTATGGATACTTGGAATGAATCTATATAAATTATCCCTGACAGTGAGAGGATATGAGTGTGGCCAGAGGCAAAAAGAAAACAAATAATTTGCAAGGGAAGCAAAGAAGAGTGGGAAGGATTTACCACTTTGCTCAAACCAAGAACACTGTTACACATTTGTCACATGTAGTGTGTATTTAACGAGGAAAGTGATAAAATTACATAGTGCTGGATGGACTATGGAGTGAATCGAGGACTTTCATAGAAGGTGGATCCATAGTAAGCAAAATACACGTGATAATTATTTAAAGAAGAAAAAATTGCTGATAGGTGTATAGCATGTTCTTTGGGAGTGTGTTGATGTCATTGTTCTCGAACAGTGTATAACACTTCTCTTCCAAGGCTTAAATAAAATACCATCTTGTAAGAGATACAGGGT